>OX104063.1:270016192-270058181 GCA_944474145.2 Dicrocoelium dendriticum
TTTTATGTGCTCTGATCCCTCCTTGGTTTCTATAAAAGAAATGAACCCAAGTGTGCTCAAATATTTATCCAGCGACATCCTAGAGATGCGCCATTGATTACGCTCGCTACATGTGTTCCGCTTTGCGGAACGCAATAATATAGATTTACTGTCGAGAGACACCAGTTCATTGTTGCGTTTGAAGTTGTTTAGAAGACCGGAGAACATAAGGGGCGATAAAGTTAATTGCATACTATTGTCGTACCTTTCGAGCTTGAAGAAGCGAAGTATACGAGTCCAACTGCTCCGGTATATACCATCTCTAAGCAGTTACTACTGTCTATTTTACTACTCAACGGTAGAAATGGATAAAAGTATTAAGTTTGGTTGTGTAGTTAATCCGATTAAAAATGTTTGTGAAATCTCTTGTATAAGGTACACAATGCGAGCTATATTATGACCAGTTGATTACTCCCGCGCAAACTTTAGCGGATGGGAGTAGTTGAAAGCTGTGTCAAGTCTAAAAATGGCATCTAAGGTCAGGGAATATCACTGGCAACCATTCAGTCTCCAGAATCCATTAACCGAGGTAGAGAATTTTGAACAAGTAAGCAACTTGCCAAAATGCACATCAAGCGCAGCCACACCGGAGATGGACAACAACCAACAGAATTTAAGGGAACGTAAAACACACAAAATTTGCATAGAATATGCAGCAGAATAACCGAAATGAACTAGCCAGATAAAGTGAAATGAGTTTTGTCCAGATTAATAAGATCTCGTTTGTGTGTGATTTGGTTTAGCAAGACTGCGGTGAAGAATTATTACGAATGAAACATCATCCTCAGCCTTGAGCTTCCCATGCTTTTATTTAAAGATAGAGGAAATAAACCAAAAGATAGACAAAGCTCTCTCCTACGAAAACGAGTAAATTCGAGTGCATATTAGCAGCCCTAAAGGGAGCTGTTATTAAGCAAGCAAATTGTAATATGAGCACATTACCTGTAGCAAAGAATATATGAGTGGGCTTTTGTCATGTGTCGATGTTTGATACAGGGATAGGGGCCACGGAACATGCCAAAGTTCTGGCATGTATTGCAGCACCAGAGCATTCGATATATTCTTGCTGGTTGTATGTATTCAACCGCTGTTTAATGATGACGAATTTCCCTTTCTCAACTTTCGTATGCAATTAAATTGTATATAGGGCTTCATGTGATTGGAGGCTAAACACGTTGCAGAATTATTCTTGTGTGACACTTCATCTGCGTAGAACATATAAGCAAAGGGGATAATTCCTGCCAAAATGATCATCCAATTATCGGTAAGCGGAACTTCAGAGGCATATATCATGTACATTTTGCATTGCTGTACAACCACATAACATGCTTCGTTAAAAAGAAGACTACGTTTCTAGAGTGGATTGCCCTTATTTCCTATGTCTTGGCAACCATATTGTTGAGCCGTTGGATGAAATGTTTCCATGCGTTATCCACTGCCTTGTCTGTCAGAATGATCTAGTTAGTAGTCAATTTGGACAAGCTAAAACACTATAGCGCAAAATATTTCTTGTTGGCTTCGCAATTTCCAAAGCATGTTCTTAATAACATTGGTAATCAAAGAGAAAACAATGTTCACTTCAGCACGAAAGTTCAAAAAATACTATATTTTACCAGTAAATCGGTAGTAAATATCCGGTTCGGTATAGACATGTTTTCTGTCTCTCTGAATCTGGTGGCAGTGTTGATATGATCATTAAAAAAGACTGGAGATGGGCTAATGCATATCTGATTTTAAGCGGTTCTGCAGGAGTGGCTGGTGAATAAAGAGCATAGATGTTTATTCGCCAGTGCGAAAAACGTGATTACAAATTGATATTCATCTCGAAAGTGGAGCAATTATGGTGACAAACGTCAGCCACAAAGCAAGCATCGTCACAACGTAGTGGATACGGCACAATAGGGGAACACGGCATGGTGTTGACCGGATCCTCTGTGGGTGCACATTGGAGATCAATACTAACTCGATCGTGGAAAAAATGGTATATGCCTGGCAGATCAAGCCCGATGTTACTTATCTCTAATCGTAGCCACGTTCCCATTTTACTGAGATGGAGGCCAGCTTCTGTCTAACAGCCGTGACAGAGCCGCAGCTCGGCGAATTTATTAGATAGGCCGTCGGCATTAGTATGCGCCTGTTAACTCTGGGTCGCTTGGAATACGTGTATGAATTGGATTGCTTTATGACGACCAAGGAAAGGACAGAACCTAATAGATTTTTGGTTGTTTGCTAGGGAGCAGAGCAAAACTCTCTTATCATATGAGTGCTAACCTTTCCAGATCCCACCTGCACCGGTGGTATGCAATCAAGTGGCTGTGTTCTAAAGTGCTATGGGCGTGAGTAACAGTGTTAACAAATTCCTTCAATGTGTAAACAGATAACTAAGCGATTTGCTATATAGCAAGCACATAAACCACGTTATATAAAAATCTGCAGTGTTTTTCGATGCAAGAATTAGTAAGGCATTAAGTAACTCATGTTGGGTTATAAAAAACTAGCATACTTTCTACCTATGCTGAGCTATCGACAATTTCTACGCATATGTCAAGTTTACGATTGTCATATCGTATTTGAAAAGCACTTTTTGTTACTAGATACTTATGTCGCACTTTATTAACGTATTTCTTTTCTTCTCTGCTGATTTCGCTAGAAAGTAAACTACTCCAAATATGTAGCATAAATAATTCATTCTTCAATAATTCCTCAGCCAGCCGCATTATCATGCATGGTCGTCCAGTGCACACACCCGTGGGACGACATGAGTAATAACGGAACAGCTTTTTATAACACCGCTTTCTTCAGCCAAATGACCGTTACGGTTTCTGATCCATACTCACAATAAAGTCAAGCCGTAAATCCACAAGTTGATTAAGCGCTCATCATTCATACCCATCCGCTTCATTTATTAGAAGCAGCCTGCATTTTATGACTTGCCTGCCTTTTTTGTAAGAACATGCACCGACATCAGACATGTACCGTGAATTTTCTTAGCTGGCAATGTTTTCCTGAGAATAAGCAGGTGTTTTGGTCATCAAATTTAACTTTTCTCAAAAACCAACAAAACGGATTAATATCGTAACTTTGCCCAAGATTCTAGGATTTAGTCTCATTTAGTCGAATGTCTTGACATGGCAATGGGACAATACAAATTTTTCATAGTGCAATTTTTGAATAGCACGCTTAATGACAGACTTCCTATCAATGGTACTTCGACCTACAGGAAGTCGTGATCAGGTTTTTCCTGTTTTTGTGGCTGTCTTTAAGTAGTTTTCAGCGCGTTAAGGAGTCTACTGTCGCGAAATCACCTTTTCTTTGAGGAACCAGTCAATCGTCTGAATTGGGAATGCAACGCAATTCTATATGGTGAATTACATTTGCTTGCCAGGGTTGCAAACTTGGAAAATGGGGTAGTGCCACGTAATGTCAGCCCAATACCTCATGTAGCGCAAAAATATCCCTGTAACCTTCTGTTAGAAAAAAAATGCATAACTAACTTGATTCTGAAGACATTGACCTTCAGGTACATCAAACACGTCAAACAAACACTTTTACCCCAACTGCGATATTACTGCGTAACAGATGACCACATGGTTCATACTTTTTGCCAAACACATTCATGCCGGTTGGCATTCAATTGTTGCCAAATTAAATTGCATGTCTATTGTTTGCTACATTTAGAAAGTGGAGTTCCGAAGTAAAAAGAATATTTAGATCGAACAATTAGTTAACTGCAGGTGATACATATGTGATTTAAAAAACTATTATTGCGATTAATGTATTAATAGCGGCTGTAATGGCAGATGAAGTGTATGTCTCGGGGGCAAAGCACGAGAATAAAAAAATTATTAGCGGAAATCGTTACGCATGTGTGAACGGCTTCGATAATTTCGGTTGGCATATCTATTAAAGGTCGTCCTCGAGTTGTGATTCTTAATGCACAATGAAAAATGATTTATCACAAGCTAAAAGCAAATGCTTGACACGTCCAGTAGGATGGTTGGGGTGAATACGATGCAAGCAATATAAGTTTTAGTCATCTAGCTAATTCTGCCGAGATGAATAATCCTATAAGTTACATCAGTGTAAAGTTAAAAGAAGGAGCGTAAACGTTACGAAATACGCTGGGTGAGGTAAACGTTGATATAAGACTTGAGAAAAGCAAAATAAGTAATTTCCATTTGATACATAAATCATGAAGGATAGTACGCCAGGCGTAATCCACCATAGGTAACAAAATGTTGGGAGCTAAAAGTAACGTCTAATCGTTTTTTTGCAAACGACCAAAACAAGGGAGGATACAACTGAATCTGGGAGTAGGTTCCAGGGTTGGAAAACCCAAGGGGGAAGTAATTACTTCGACACCCCAGAAGGCTATATTATTCCTAAAAATTTATGCAGTCGCCCCTGAACGGCGAGTTGTGGCTAACTTTCAGCATTTGGCGGCAAACGTGCTTGGGGTCACTCAATATATGATAAGGTAATATGAGAATGTCGCGCAGCCTTCCGCTAGCGACCGCGGAAAATTCTAAGTAACTTAAGCATTCGGTGGTAAGAGTGGTAGCGCTGGCCCTTTATATAATTTGTTGCTCTCCGTTTTGGTGCCTCTAACGCCTCTAGGTCGCGGTTCAACCAAGGCTGCCAAGTTTGGATAGCCTGTTCAACATAAGGGCGCAAAGAGGAATTGTGTATCATTGGGAAGATTGATGGGTTAGATTTCCCAAAAGCCCTTCGCAGCATGCCGACGTGCTATTTGCCTCTTTTCGCAGATACCTCAGCATATTTTAAACAGTTGAGGTAACTCTATAGGAGCACACTGAGGTCGCATTCCTGGTAGCTTGTCTGCAATCCGTTTGTCCCAAGTAAACATGGGTATTTATGTCTATGGCGTAGTTGCAAAATTCGGCATTTGTACGCGTTGAATGGTACGGAGTTTTGAACTAATCATTTTGAAACTTTGTTCGGAGTCGTTCGATCCTTTGATCCTTTGGCATATCTTTATATCATCAGCAAAATTTAGGAAATCGAAAGCAATTGATTTCGGAAAATCGTTAATGAAAGCCAAGAATAGATGAAGTCCAAGAGCCGAGGTTTGTGGTACACCACACACCACATCAAACGCATCGGATCATGATTTTCCGACTCACATTTCTAGTCGTCGGTCGTGTAGAAAATTTAGAATCCAACTCAAGATAGGGTAGCAAACGCCGTAATACAAAAGCTGATGAAGAAGAATTGGATGGCCTAAGCTATAACCGCTTTGCAGAAATCCAGGTAGATGATATCGACACCTGCTCCATCATCAACAGCTTCAGTCTAGCTATTACGTGCAATTAATAGGTTAGTATTATTTCAACGCTTATGACGAAAGCCATGTTGCCCTGAGGTCATAAAGTTATGGCTTCTTAGACACGGAATCAGCGCATGTGCAATTATTGTTTCCATCACTTTGGATAGCATATAAATTAGTGTTATTTTTACGGTAGTTGTTAGGGTCAGTGCGGCTACCTCCTTTGTGCATAGTATTAAGGACCCCTCGCTTCCATACCGGTAGAATATTGTTCTCTTCTAGACATCGCTGATAGATAAAAGCCAATGCTTTTGCTAGATCACTAGCTGCCGTCTGCATAGCCTTTTGTCGGATGTGTTCGACTCCAGGAAAACGCTCGATACCCAAGGATAACAACCTCTTCAAAACAGTTACGCAGTGTAGGTGACTTTGTCTAAACCCGACAGTGGTGTAATAGAAACGTGGATAATATTTGGGTTCGTTACCTGCTGGAATGTTTGGTAGTAATGGAGCCGTAGGAGATGTGCTGCTTCCATAGTTGATTGCGTGCATCCATCAGCCGTTACTTGTGATAGAATTCACAGCTTCAACTTTCGAAAGCCCTATACAGAGTTTTGCTGTTCGTGCAGTATAGCTTCATGAACTCCTGCTGATTCGTGACCTGGCCTTTGCGGATCAGTTTCACACAGAAGTTACGAATTGTCACGTATGCAGTCCAGGTTTCTGCATTCAAGCATTCCTGGTGAGCTCGTCATGCCAAACCAATCCGGGACCTAAATTTTGCCTGTTCTGCAATTTAGAAATGAGTTATAAGGACTTCTGTTCTGATGCTTGCCCTAACAGAGACTTGGGGCAAGTTCCTGACTCATTGCAACAACTTCCCTTAAATGATCCAAGAGGAAAGAGTAACTAATAAACAATGTCTTTGCAGGTGTTTACGACAAATGCCAAACTACCGTCCAGTGACTGTTGTCCCTGAGCTCGCGCAGGTGAAAAAAGTTTTCGTCGCTGAGGTTCCCAAGTACTACCTGGAAAATTATAGCATCTGGGTGCAGGAGCAATATGGCTTCCGTCAACAACAGTCAAGTAACACAAACTGGCTACTGGCAGAGGCAGTTGTACTGAGGTGGCTAATGTTGGGGACAGAGTCGGCGTCATCTATATGGACTTGTCCGAAGCTGTCAAGCGAGTGTTTTGGTGCTACCAACTTCTCAGGCTACGACGCCACAGAAGTGTAAAATCCTGTTCAGGATTGCATTAGCAACTTTCGCCACAAACGAAGGTCGCAAGGGCGTGTTTGGTTATCGCACTCTAACGCGATTGAGGTAAGATGTGGTGTTCCACCGGGCTACATGTTGGAACCGCACCTAGTCCTTGTTTTTTACAACGACCTCATAATAGCTTTCTACTCAACTTTTCAGCTTTAAACTGAGGATGTAAATATATGTTAGAAAATAAATGACAATATAGATAATAAGTTGCTACAACATGAAATGAATTGCATTTGCGAATGGCCAATCCGGATGATATTTTATTCGAACACAGTCAATTGCAAGGAGAATCATCTGACCCACCGACCAGAAAGCGTGTACAAGCTTGATGAAGCCACACTTTGCAGGAGGTCTTTATTAGCTTGACCTAAATTTGCCGATACAGGCAAGACGCATATAATTAAAACAAGCACAGAACGCGTCGAGAACCTAAATAAACACTTCGCTCTTCAGACTGCTTATTAAACGAATCAAGTAATGCGGTATAATCTGTTGGAATGCTTAAAAAATTTCTTTTCCTACCGAGAGTGCCAGTCATGGAGCGTTCTGACAAATCATATCGTTACCGCCCCAAATCTATCGACATTTAAAAACTATTTACCAAAGCGATGCTTCATTTAGATTGTGTTATATAACATCTTAAACGAAGGGCTGCGAAACACATTCTGTTTCTAAACTTTGAACATACTTATTTTTGGATAAATACTATTAATACGCGAACATCTTTAATCATCTATGTTTGTCTATGGTTAGTTCACCAAAGTCATTTTCATTATATCGCGACTTCCTATTTCCAAAATAATTTCAATCCATGCAAATTTCTAAGCTTTGCTGTTTTACCGGTACTACCCATTTTGTTCATTTTTCCTTTGGATATGAAGTTCATGTCCATGGGATCTGATTAAACTTTACAAGCAGATTGACTATTACAGATAACATTTCGTCTACGGTTTCATTCTTCCACAGCTTTTCTTCTAATAGTCTACTACCTTGCCCCTTACCAATGTGCATTTTATTTTTCATATCTTCAGCCTCCAATTTTGCAAATCCTTCGCTTTTAAAAATAAAGGTCTTGTTATGCACATATAAATGCAACCGTTGTAAACCACGGATCTATTGTTTCATCCAATCCGTACTATTCAACAAAGGTACCAGTAATTGTTAACTCAAAATATCGTTAAAGTTTCTTACAAGTGGAGCATCCACTTATGACCAGACAACATACAATTTGGGTCCTGTCCAACACACTGTGTTATATTGGCTACCAAAATAAATTAATTTAAATTTCGCATTGACAACCTATGATTTTCTTTTCTGTTCTGAGTTAAGTGCCTGTCCATCTTACGTCATGCATCCAGAGGTCAAGCATAGGTATTTGAGATTGCTTTTGTCTAACCGTTTACTTGCCTTTTCATCCATTGTTAGCTTGGATATGACGCAACAATTTATTGGAGGTAGCTTAATCAACACAATTTATGATGGATGATTTTGCTTGTGCAGTGTCCTTGTGCGAATATTTCGCATTGTAAATGATTAAACTAAAATAACATAATTGTTTTCCGATGAATTCGCTTGTCAGACGGGTTTGTACTTTCATTTGGCTAAAGAGTTGTTTTCGTTGCCAACAAATTTAGGACACATTTTTCTACTGACCACAGAAGAAGCAGGCTTGAAAATCAGAGTTTAGATATATTTGTGTGACGGGACATTTAGCAATTGCATTGTATGATGACAAATTTGCTCAAATATACATCAGGTCCACAAGCCATAGGTAGTATTTGACAAAGTGAGAATAGCTCAGCTTAGTTCTCTTGAATAATCCGTATAATATTCAACTGCATATTGTATTCTAGCACATGCCCATCTATTGTTCGTTTACATATCTGTCATCGCGGACACCGTTAACATTAGACGAACAAACGCGTATCGTTCATTCTCCAGCGAACCAGTTTTAGTCCAAAACCGTAATGTTATTTTGCGAAGCATGTTACGGTTTGAATGAACATTGATATACCTTAATTGATTTCACATATTTAATTCGTTTGCATATATCGCATTATGATGGTTTCCATCTAATCTAACCTTTAGACTTGCAGGCCTTTGGATGATAACTATTTATTGAAAAAATAATATGCTACACGACATTGTCAAGAGGTTTCTTGGTTTGGTAAATATTTACGTAGCATGTGTAAGTCAGTACATTCGCTGTTTGCAAAAAATGTTGTACAACGTTTAAGGCTGACAACATTGGTGTAAATAGCTGACGATTTCACAGACCTACTTCATTCGGCAAGCCTCAGCTCAAGTTTGTCGTTCCATTCTACTACGTAGCATAAATTCTGTCGAAAAATAGTAAGTTATTCAATAGCGGCACAATTATAGCAAAATAAAAAACTTACCGAAATGCATAAACTCAATGACCGACATTGTTGGTGAGTTATTAGACAACGAACGTTGGCGAAATAGAAATAGCGTGGATAGGAATTGACTGAACAGCCATATTGTTTGCGCAAATATATTTTTGTCGAAGCTTTTGTCTTGACAACTCGTTGAATTACAGTCGCTAGGTCAAAATATGGAAGTTGATTGTTATCTGGTGATTGTATTGGAAGTAAGTTTTTTTCGGGAATCTAGGTGCGTAGATCCTATTATTATTTCCAGATTTGCTTGTGGGATGACACTGCTGTGAGATGTCGGCTTCATTGACCTGTCAGTCAGCACGAAATGTTTACAGAGTACACGTGTAACATCAGATGAATGATATATATCCAGCGTGACAGAATACACGCACTGAAGAATTTGGAATCGTCTTGAATGTTAAGCATGTTCAAAGCAATGGAGCGGCGTAAATTGAAAGTCGACTGATTTTGTGTTTATTTAATTCAGGTGGCCAGACCACGACTAATAGTTGTTAATTATGAATTCAATATGCTTGCTGAACTAGAGGCGCGTTTGCTGTCAACCCAAATATAAAGTTCATAGCAGAATATTATAGGTACTTGTTTAAGAATTCCTCTATAAAAAGGAAACACAATATCATTACACTTGTACATATTTTGCATCAAGCATCGAGATTTCGAGAATTGCACCCACAATTCATAGGAAAATTTCAGCTCAGTTAAAGTGACTGTTGTTGCTTGGTTTACAACCATAGTTAAGTCATCAAAATGTTTTAGCAAAATAAGTTCTTCTGAGCGTATATTGGGTTAAAGTAGGCGAATATCAAGGAGACGGACCAAGTAATATCTCTGCAGATACCCCGAATAATTGCACGTAACGAGTTGGTTTGCTTTCAAATATATCACACGAATAGGTTGACTAAAGTAATCCAGTAACCAGAAGAATATGGAAGTGTGGATATTACGCGTATGTAGATCATGAAACGTAAATCTTAAAGTTAATAAAGCTGAGGTAGGCAAGGCCTATGGACTTGTTCATAATGAATAGCGATCATAACAATGAGTGCAATGGATAGGCGTATTTGTACAACTTGCACTTACATAAGTAACCTGATAACACCAATCTAAACTGGAATTAGAACAGTATTGTTTTCATGAACATTTTATCCACAAGTTTCGAAGCTGCACAATTTGCACGCAATAGGTCAAACTTTACACTTATCTTTTCTGTGGTTCTGCGTTATGGTACCATTCATGTATCAGTAAGCAATTTTGCTCTACCTTGTTTACATTGTACAATAATCTGCCAAAATGTGGGCTATTGAATATACACAGTAGTTGATAGTGACTGGTTATCTTATCAGGTCCTAGTTCTTAACTTGGGCGTAGATGGGTTAGCTACCGTCCTATTCAAGCGACGCTGGCAATAGGCAGTGGGTATTGGACTACCTAAAGCAATCCGTGACATTCATGAAGCCGGTGCATCCTTTCGCAGAAGCCATCCGCAATGAAGTTAAGTAAGTAAGCCCGAGTATCTCCAAAACGCTAGTGCGCCTCTCATTAGTCTCAACTAAATAAGAGTTTTATACATGCTTCTCGTTCGAAATGGTAGACCTAATAAAGTTGCACAGACCTGTTGATATAAGTTCTTGGCTAATTATTGCACCAGCAACTATTCGTAAAAGGCCACATTGCCTGTAGTTACATAGTACACCAACCTGCAAACCTTTGCTGTCATTAAAAACTTACACAGCTAATAAATATCATTCCATATGCATCGCGCAGAAATATCGTTATATTTCTCACATTACCAAAATAGGTGCTTGCAAATCTCCAAGTATGAAATTCATAAGGCATTTTTCTAACCGACCAGATTATAAGCCATATTTTACTATGTCCACAAGAAATATTTATTGCATAAATATTGGCTCAACCATTAGCATTAAAACGAACAATTTGGAACAGAACGAACATCCACATTTGATAATACCAGTTTATAACATATTTCGGTGTAGAATCATACCTGTATACCTGCATACCAGTAAAAAACATATATGCAAAACAAAGAAATTTGACCAATCTCATTTCCCTATTCAGCGGGCTAAGATTATATTCAATCACGGTGTACATTCCAGCATTGACAGCTGAAAACAACACCAAAGCTCCAGTAATTTGCATGTTTACAACGTGCAAACATAATGAATGTTAAATTATACGCACCATAAAGTTCCACGGCAGGTGCTCCTCCCACCACTAAACATATTTGGCAAAATGTATACATTGTTCAAAAAATTCGCTACAATGAAGCTCGTGTTAAACAATCCTGAGTTCCATAGTTGGCCGACATTCGTAATTAGCATGCAAAAGATTGATCACCTAACGAGGTAAGTTTCTCAGTGCGATGTTGGCTCAATTGCAATTCGCTGACTAGTGCTAGATCAGCAAGTGAATTTGAACTGATTTCCGTGATCTGTGCACGTGACGTTCATCGGTCTGCGTAGCTCTGATAAACAAGCGCGATCCGAGGATGGTTTGTCCCTAGCTGTTGCGGATGTGTTGCTGACGGCTCGTTTAGCTGCAATGACGGTATTTAATATGAATGAGTTCTCTCCGTCTTAAAGTTTGTTACATTGATCAATCTCTTTTTGCATGTTTCTCAAATGATGCGTCAAATACAAAACGTTGAGGAAGTCCCCTCATTTTCTGGTCTTTCCATGGGATATGACCTCTGTGTTGTTCCACTCAAAGCGATGTCCTACTTCTTCCGTATGTATTAAAATCAGTGAGACAGCATAGTGTTTCTTAGAAGCGCTCTTATTCTCCTGTATACTTGTTGACAATCGTCTTCCTGTCTGACCAGCACAGTTTTTCTCTTAATTCTAACTCAGTACCTTGCAAAAGCAATTCCTCTTTCGTGTGTTCCGGGTCTAGTTTTGGGTTTTTACTGATTCTTGTCAACGCGGCAAATAATTTGTGAGCCATGGTAAGGCAGTGCTGTTTGAATAACCTTGCTGTCATCTCAAAAATATACTTTACGTAGTTAGAACGATTATATATTTTGTGGTGTGAGCAGGCTGGGATGTCGTAGTTTGATTGTTTAGTCCTCGACGGACGATGCTGCGTGCATATACATTTAGATAAAATGACTTGAAAACATAAATCTCTTCTTTCCGCTTTGCATCCAGCTTGCTGCGATTTATTTTCATTCTACGATTGAGGGATGACAAGCAACTTATTTTGTGATATTTCTGGTGATTGCCTTACTATTATAGAATCTGACCGGCGTGTTACTTTTCTGTAAACCCACGTTTGTAACTCTCCGTCAATCGTCCTAGTGATTAACACATACACGTATGTGAGTTGGTTTTCCCTCTGATTCCATCGTATAATGAATGTCTTTAATTGTTATTAATTAACTTATACGCATCCTGTGCTTGAAAAATGTACAGTATTACAAATATGCCATCAATATATCAGATCTACAAGTTTGAGTTGCTTATTGGCAGTACGTTCTTTTCAACTTGATGCATTAGTATCTTTGCAAAGAGCGTTGACACAGGGGATCCGAATGATGCTCCTTTCACCTGCTCATAGATCGGTCCATCAAAATTGATGTAGGCCGCAATGCATAGGTCAGGTTGCTTGTACAAGTTGTCGGTCGTCACCAAAACATTTCTTTTCTCAATTTAGTCTAGCTATTCCTTTATTGCTTGTTTTGCCGTTCATAAATTGACACGTAGAGAGTGCGGTCAAGTCGAATGAAACAAGTTTCTCGGGAGGATCTACGCGTATACTTTTGTGCTTTGCCAAAATTGCTGTGCGCTGTCTATAGATTGCTGTGATCCTATTGTTAGGTGTTTGAGACTTCATGTCAAATCTCTCGCCAGCTTTTACGTAGGTGGGACTGGTCTTGTTTGTGCACCGTTTTTGTGTATCTTTAGAAGCCAGTGGAATTTTGCTTTATCAGGATAATGAGCGTTTATTCTAGCACGGTCCTCCATTGTGATCTGGTTCCTTTCCTGGAGGATTTTCAACGCTTTGTTTAATATTTTTTAGTTGCGTTGCTGGACTGTTTTCCATCCGGTGATACGTTGTTGTGTCGCTGAGATGCTGCTTCTTTCGTCCAGTATAATTCACTGTTACCAATATAAATTGCAAGCGCTCTACATCCGCCGGTAAAATGGCTATTGATTCAACGACTTTCAAGGATTTTATGGCATCCCTATGTTCATGAGATAGGAAAACGTGTTTTCCTAACGTGCTACGGCTGGAATATATGTATATATCAGTTGTTTCTGCGTATCATCACTATACGCGCTGGATTTGATTGCACTTTCGAATTTCGTCAGGAATTATGTAGAAATAGCATCCTTGAAATTGTCATTGTGCCTTTTATTGCGGACTTGTATTCCTGTTACGGAAAGCGGGCCATTGGAATGATTTCGTATTTCGCCCTTCATGTTAGCTTAGCTGTTGACATCAGTCAAATTCAACATGCTGTTCTTTAATGTCTTTTGTTTTCATATCTTGCTATCCTCTATGCTGCGTTCAAATGCTAAACATATCTGCTTTGTTAAGCGTTGTCACATCACTCCCAGACAACCTGTTCGATGCATTGCTCATATATAAATACGTAGACGAGCGTATCCATTGCACACAAATGCTAAGAGGTGTAATCATTGCACCTGAGCTGAACATACCGAAGGATATCAAAGCTAAGTTCAAATTGCTGTACAAGCAGGTCAGCATCCCAAATAAGGTAAGGCAGGGAGTATCATTCTCCGGACGACCGGAGGTCAATCTAAATTAGTTGTATAACAGGAAAGGTATTGCGGGCTCAATATACTCACACATTTCATAGGGCATTACCTTCAGGCCATCAGGTCAAATTCCAGATTTTGATGTCCCGCCAATAGAATTCACACAAATCTCTTTTACTTTAAAAGCCGCTGATATGTCTACTCACACACAGTTCCCGCGGGATCGACACCAATCATGCGGAGGCATTGCTAGTTATAGTAAAGACAATTTGCATCGCTACTGATGCGTTGGTAGGTTAAGTAGAAATATGTTATTACTCCTAAACAACACGGCATTAGTAGGCAGCGATCATGCCAACGAAATTTATTGATTGCTCAGAGTCGTCTGACAGAGTTAGCTTATGTTGGAAAGGCCGCTGATGTGATAAACTTGGGTACTCTGAAGGTGCCTGATCGATTAGATCATCGGATACTCATGCCTAAGCTCAAAAATTACAAATATATGACCGTCTGGGGATCCGGATTGCCAACATGCTCTTGGAATGAGAGTTCCTTACCTAAACATGTACCAGTCGAATTTGCTATGTCACAGGGCTCAGTTTTATTGTAACAATTGTTTTTGTTTTCATCAGTGAGTTAATATAGACAACCGCTTTAAGTTTTTAGCTCTTTGATGAAAACATCAAGGAATAACGCTCAGTTTGAGTAGATGCCGATGAGAATTTAATTCGTTGTATAGTAGATACGATGCGGTTGTGCGTTACCCGAAATATGTTGGAGTTCAACGTGGGCAAAGGAAAATACTGTACCTATAGCACCAGTGTAGGTATTTGTACAGAATGGAGCTCATTTACTGCAGAAATTATCCGTCGAACGCAACGTTAGCGGGCTTGTTCAGGATAAACTGGATTGCTCCAAGTAATACGCACAGGCATCGAAAGCTGGCAACGGACTCCTTGGTTTTATAATACGGGAAAGATATATGTACCTCTAATGCCGAATACACTATTAAAGCTTGACTTTATGGCTGAGGTGCGATCGTACTCCACTGGAAAAATAGTTATACAACATTGGTATGAACCAACTTTCGTACATGTACTCGTAAAAGGTTTGGGAATATTCCGCCAACGGTACCTCTGACTACGAGGATAATTTATTTCGGCGTAGCTTGAGTTTACACAATCCAAAAATATGTATGCTGTTTATAACTGGAACAAAAAACATACACCAAGTCTAGTTTCCACTCCTTGAAATTATTACAACATTCTGTATTGCGGTGGAATTTTCGCTTTATTTGGTGCGTATTTTACACACTCTTCAAATCCGTCGTTTCTGCAGCTAGGCTAGCCATAATTTAAAATCGGTTAAATGACGCACTCTGCTACTAAATTGTTGTTACTTAGTTCTACTCACTATCGCACTTCCGGAAACTTAGTTGCATTGATTTTTCACCTATTGAGGCTAAGGAAAAACATGGAGTGCCAGGCTTCTGCGTTATACACGATAAATCAATTATTTTGACAGTTGAATTTTTAACTGCATTTTTGAATTATAGCCGCTCAATAATGCAACAGGCCACACAAAGCAGCTTGTGAAGCAGCGCTTATATGCTAATTAATATTGTTTATTGATCTTTGCGGTTTCGTGCTTAGTTGGATGCACGTATGTCTACACGTAGGTCATTGACGGAAGGTAAATATTTTTAAATATTTAATCCTCAACACTTTATCGTAATTTCGTTCCCAATCGGACTTATTTACTTCTATGTGTTAATGTCGACACATTATTTAAAAACGGTAATACTAATAGAGTTTGCATCCAGTTTAACCGCAAGTATGTTGCATTCTCATTTTACATGCAATCTGCTGAGCGCTAGTTCCATTTTTCTTTAAAACACATCCCTTCGAGGCACGCAAATTTTGATTAACAGTATTTGTTAGGACACTGGTATACAAGACACCATTTTCCAATACAAAATCTTCTTGAGCAAATCCCTGTATATCATCTGCTTCAGACGTATAAGTATTCGAATTCCTGCTCGGTTCTATTGATGTAAATTCTCTTAGCTGCTGGGACTCTGATAACATGCAAACATTCAGTGTTCATTCTTACCCAACGCAGAAAATAGCATATATATTTATATAAAACCTTTGAAGCTTCTTAACAAATAAAATTACTATTTTGTAGAAATAAACTCAACAAAAACAACAGACAATAACGTCAATTTAGAAAGCACATATTTTTTCACTATAGCGCGGTGAAACGCAAAAAGAAGTCTTGATCAAATGATCCGTAATAAACGAAAATAGAAAACTGCAGACTCGCAGATCACAAGTTTCATTGTGCCTGGTAATTGAAATGCATCTTCATTGATATTGAAATTTTAGTAATTAAAATAAGGGGCTAGATAAATGAGGACCGTGCTGCAGCCTAACCGATTAAGGACAGATACGGAAAGACCTAGGGTTTAGTTAAATGGCTGAATTTAAAAAGTCAATCGCCTTGCAATTAGTGAGTAAATATATGCTGAATTTGTAAAGTAACCACATTAAACATCTAAAAGTGCAGGCGTTCAAAGCACAATTGTGTCAAATTCTGTATGGGCATGCGGTAAGTTTTGTTTAATTGGATAATGCTGTTTTGATGAGGAATTAAGAGTACATTTAAGCCGAAGATTCACTTCGCTGTACTTTTAACTGACATATCGGTCACATTGTTCACTGTTTCATTATTCAAATTTAAACATTTGCCGAACTTTTCGTGCATGTGTTGCGGTAGAATTTTCCATAGCGCTTGGGGATTGATGTATTGCTTCCTAATAAAAGTTGCCGCTGTACTGAGCTTTTCGCCAGAAAACTAAGCGTCACTCTCCGTCACTCTCCCTTGCCGCAGTTCCCCGTGCTTTAAGCTGCCTCCTACGAATGAACGAAACATTATGCAGCAGTCTAAGTATAAATCAACAGTGCCAGGTATACAAACGTGCGGTGTTTCTGTGCGTTGCAAAAATCATATGACCGATACCTTGCGTTCCGTTTGAACAGCTGATAACACTACGATATGTACGCTTTGCTAACTGCACATAACACGCCTTTTTCTATTTTTATTTAAATTTAACTTTTTTCTACCACTTTGAGTCATGTAATATGACCAACCATCTGGAATGAGTCTCGTGTTGATGCGTATATTGTATACAGTTATTCAAGAATATTTCGATTATCGTCCTTCGTTGGATTATTTAATGTGAATTAAAAAAATTGTAAACGATAAACCGAAATTATCTTGCAAAACTAACATGTAAACGTTCAATAGAGATATTTCAGTACTGTCATGGAATACACTGCTTAGCCGCCTAGTGGTTAGACAATAGAAAAGGGAAAATATTTGTTAATCTCAAAGACTAGGTATTGGATCTACACTAAGATATAGGTTGTTTCAAACCACCGATCATGCTACATTAATACACGTTATTAAAACATTTAGTAAAGAACTATGAGCTTTAGTGCAGGTACCACTACCATATGTCCGTCGAAAGTTGAACACACCTTCTGAAATGGTAACATTTCCTTGGGAAAGGTACTACTGGGAATGCTACGCTTTTTTCCAGACTTTCTTCGACATTTGCTTACAAATTTGCGACGGAATCTAAATAATCTAGCATATCCAAATATTTAAAATTGGTCAAGTAGCCCAAAGGCTATTCTGTGCATGAGTATATAATTTTAATTATGCATTATTTGTCGGGTAGGTACATAAGTTTCCTAATCAAATTGTCCCTGAATGCGCAGCAATGCACCGCCTTACGGTTTTAGACGTTTGGACATCAATAATGGTTTGTATCTACCGGATTGGATATTGATCTTCTGGGATCCATGCTTTGCATACTGCTGGTCACTGGAGAAATCACTTGATCACTATCACCGAGGAGCACGCCGTTGACCATCGCGCTTGGACAGCTGCAAACCGCGACATTCAGGAAGTCATTTTATCCTGTCGCAACAGCTCGCCGCGGTAAATTTAAGTAAATAATTATCTTTGTGATCGATCTGGATTCGAGTGCTTGACCTCCAGTAATTCGCATTGCAATCAAGCAGCTTAATCCATTGGGAAAAGAGGAGCACATTTTAAATGACCATTTACATGCTAACGGCAATGAAGCTTTTCTTATCCTTTAATGCAAATAAATGTTCAATCTTCGAAGGTGACCGGGTTGGCCCCAAAAGACTCTACGAACACTAAGTAAAACAAGGAGTTTAAAAATTGCTAGGGCGGAAATTTGGAGGTATTTTATGTAGCAATTACTTTGTACAGGTGTTGATGACTGGATTAATTGCTACCTGGGCAATTCGCAACATCTGATCTGCAGCAGGAAAAGAATGCAAAACCATCATTTTAAGAGAAAGATTTAATTTATTAAATTTCTTTGTTTAGCAATAGGTAGGTCAAACAAGTACTTTCATTGTCCCAGCTACCTACAGTATTTCACATGTTCAATATTTGTTCAAGGTACTCTGCCTGAGTAATTGTAGAAGCGCCTAAGCTCCAATGTCGTGAATGAAACACCGGATGGCTTGGCATTTGTGAAGCAAAATAGTAACCTGTTTAAAGCTGTGAATCTGTCATGTTTTAAATCTGTAAAATATGCTTGTTACAATGTGTTAATTTTGGTCTTCGGTACAACAAATTTGTATCAATTATTTCATAGCATCTAGCATGTCATGAAACTTTTGTACTGTAAGTTTCTGTTACCACCATTTACGCAAATGATGCTGCAAACTTGTTCGTCTATTTCAATGTGTTATCGCAATTCAATAATACTGTCAAATACCGACTTATTTTATGGCTCATAATTAAAAAGAATCAGGAAGCTGATAACGTGATATTTGTAGATTTCTTTGATGATACACCAACGCACATATGGTTAAAGCATACTGTCCCTAACATTGAAAACCAACGCAGTAGCTTGTTGGCTGAATTTGGTCATGAAAATTAATTATAAAGTGATATAAACGGATTTCAGTTATTTAAAGAATTAGGCAAATTCCATTTGTTAAAACTGGTGCATGAATTTGAAAAAAAAATTGGAACTAGCTTGCAAAGGGTAAATACGGTGATTACCAGTTATATAGGGCGTACTGAGTAAGTAAGATGTATCGAACGTTACGATAAAATAAGCAAAAGGAAGATAATATTTTTGAGTACCCAATAATTCATTTAAAGAACACATGTGTAGTTGTAACCATTGTTATTTAAGAAAAAATGTTTAGCAAAATATCATGTTTGGATTGAGAAACTCAGTAGCATTAACAAAATTGTATATTAGTTATTAATGTACCCTTAAAACAGCGTTAATTTGCGTGCACCTATGACTTGATAAAAATTCCCGTTGTGATAATTACATATGCCAAAACATCTTGTATTTAATCAATTCCACGGATATGCAAAGAAAATTTGAGCTTGTAGAATCTGCGGGTTTTAATTTGATTCAGTGAAAGCATGCCGCAGCATTCATGTTTAACTTTAGGTTATGTTAGAATATCCATAGTAAAACCTATAGTGGGCAGCCCTATTCACTTTTCTACTGTGTACTTTTGTTAATTTTATTTAACATGACAGCTGCATTAGGTTATTAAATGTAGTAACAGCGTGGCATTGTGAAATAGCAACTAAGGGAAATCTGTATTCTTCAGGGGCGTCACACATGGATAGCTTGGTAAAAATTAGACGTTTAACACTGGTGAAAATATGGTACGCTGTAACAATTGTAAATTCCTTGGTATGACGAAAACCTGCCTACTAGATGTCATGTTGCTGCATTCGCTTATAATAAACGGCTAGGTTAAACATTTTAATTATCATAAAAAAGGATTCTCCTGAGCAGCTGTTGTGAATGCTGTTCCTCAACACGTTATTCTTAGGTATACCAATAAGTCAGACTTAATCGTTCTCACTTGCATATGTTGGAATGAAAAATATTTTGGAATGGCCTTGCCTGCGCTCTGCCAAATTCGATCTGAAATACATTTTACTCCTCCTTTGAATTGCTATCATGATAAATGATTCAATATTCTGCAAAAAATAGAACGTTCGTTTGGAATAAATTAAGAAGTTCCCGTAGGTCAACTAGGTAAGAATTCCTATGTTTGCTGATACTTTGGCACATTACACAGTAGATAAATTTTATTTAAAAAACGATTGGAACATAAATATTTTACAGACGGTAAACTAAGAAGGTGGCTCTTAAACGAAGGTTTGGGACCAAATGCATAAGCGCTATTTATAAAACGTTACTGCGGCCCAGTTGGTCAAATATATTTGTGAATTCTATTTAAATGGCATAAAACTGCAATCTAGCACCAAGTGATTCTGAACAGTGGGTACCTAATAAACGATTTCGGGAAATCTCTGGATTTTTAACTCTCAGGAAATCATACGTGCTGCTGTATGATACTGCTTTTCACAGCTTTGGGTAGCACCGGAACAAAATAATCGGAAGGTATTTTTCTGATATGCACCATTGCTGCCTATAAATATAACGAATACCAGAATGCGTATAGATGAATCTTCTGTATTTTCAAGCCATCGTACAAATTTTGGAGAAACCATTAGTGAATCACTTTGCTAGTGCCCTCAGTTTGGCATCAAGTGTGCATAATTAAGCTACCCGCAAGGTGATAAAAGAATTACTTAAGCCAGCTCGGATATCCATTTTACTTTGTCCATTTTTCTCTGCTTGCTCTATGCTGCAATATGGGAGCAGGTTCTCTGGAAAACATCACAATGCCGACTGTTTTATCGCTTAAATGAAGCAACACTTGTGACCTAAAAATATAAGAGAGTTTGTGGATATTTCTTAAGTAAAAGCGGTTGTTGACTATCATAATAGAGGGTACATCTTCTTAAAATAGAATTATACTCAAAAATTACTAAATGGTTTACTTAACAAAACTTAGCAGTTTATTCATGGTTCGCATGTACATTTGGTTATATCGAATTAGTCAAACTTCATGTATTTTCCACAACATCGAACGCAGTGTTTTATCAAGTTAAATAAATACTTACTAAATTAGATTTACCATCTAGCCTGGTTACGTGTGCGCTGTTTTGAAAATCAATTTTATGAAGTGGTCAATACAATATATCGCGTAATTTAGGCACGGACAATGAAGTAGCGCACATTAGCAATATAAAGCTTATAGAAATGCTAATCAAGCGGTAGCAACCATTTCCTTTTGAATGCCATCAGATAAAGCATATAATATGGTAAGAGGTACATTGGTTGTTTACCTAGCGTGTTCACAACCTTGGTATCACTGATAAAATATTCAGCTGGCTCCTTTAAATACCGCCAAACTATCCAAAAAAGTTCAAATAGAAAATGTCTTAAAATCATCATTGCATTTCCGATTATTTTCTGGTTGAATTGCTTTATCTATATTATGATTAATATTTAACCTTGGCGCGGAGTCTGGTTAGCATTGTCGTTTGCGATTAAAAGATAAGCTTGTTTGACGTATCAGCCTAAAAAGTCGTTACTAATGTAACACAAAGTGGCAGTTGTTTTAACGACCACCGGACCCTCCGCTATTCTGACCGGTGTGATCTTAAATATGGACGGTATTCCTGCGCGTGATTGCACTTTTGTTGTTTTGCTATTTTAGTGGTTTAACATGGAATAGGGTATTGAAATCGCTTAATCTGACGAAACAAAAAGAACCGTACTATTTGCAAATTTTATATAAACTTGTGATCTAAATTGTTAGAAGGTTAATAGTACGAGCTGTTAAATTTATTTCGACTTTGGGCATTCATATTTTCATGATATCAACGAAGCATATGTTTTAGATGACTGAACGGTTTGAAACCTCAGATACTAGGAAAAGTAGGTTTAAGCTTGAAGTTGGCAATAGAGACGGAACGTACCGTATGATAAGCACTTCTTAATTCCTTCATTAATCCATTATGTGGGATGATGGGTTGCTCTTAAACCAAATCAATATAAAATGCGTTAACAAGCCGCACCTTTAAGTGGTAAAATTTTGTGTTGTTAGCAGCTTAGTAGCTACACGATCGAAATTGTTTAAGCCTTATAATTAGCTTGAGTCCTTTTGTAAAACGATTTCAGTTTACCGATAATATTGTCATATTCAACACTAATAAATCGAGTTATTGAAGTAAATCAGTGAAGCCAAGCAAAGCACCAACGCCTGCATTTTACTGACTGGTTTATCATTTTGACACACTCTTTGTGTGAATGTATTTCGACCAGTTACCTCAATGTTGTTCCACGTTGCATCTACCCTCCTTCTTAATTCAGTAGCGGTAGATACAGGAATATTTGTGCAAATGATTATTTGTGCGCGTAACAAACTTAGCGTTTTGCTTCATTCCCATTTTGTTTAGCTTAAATTTCTGATTGTCCATGGTGCTGTCATTATACTAAGTGAGAATAAGCCAATGTTTGTCTAACTGTTCGCTTTAGCGAGGTATTTAACGTCGGATGTGTTTATCGTGGCATTCCGAAGGACCTTAACGTCCAGCTCTGCACAGATGGATGAATTCCCAGGGGGCCTTTAATATGACGAGAGGTCAATGAGTTGCAGATGCTGTATACCTGTGTTCGACGGCCATTTCTTTGTTCTTAAGGCGGGAGGATGTTATTTATCACACATTTCGGGTTGTACCTAGTTTTCGCGTTATAGGTGAAGCGAAACTATCAATGTCCTGGTCAGTTTTCGCCTGGCGTTCTGCAAACATTGAAGTAGAGAGCAGTAATGCGGACCTTGTCACTCGTAGATTGTTTAAAGCAAATTGTGCATCACTGCTTGCTTAGTGGCTACTAAGGTGTCCTAGCGCAGAGTAGCTAAATTGATGAATTCCAGACGTTCAATTTTTGTTGCATACCCGTTACACTTTTGAACTAGAATCACCGTGAACTTTAATAGCCAGATGCACGCGCAAACAGTACAAAAAGAGAGGATGTATTGTCAGTTTTTTCGGGCTCTTGCCACTCATTAGAAAATAAGTTGCACATTTTGGAGGATACTATTTCTTACTGTACGTGCAAGCTAAGCTTGATCTGCTGATCAATTACTTTATCCTACCTCACAGGCATCCTTCAGCATGAAAACCTTCACATTAGCCTCTACTATATTTCTGCTATTCAGTATGGTTTCATTAGCTTACATGTTGTGATAGCTGAAGTCGGTGGTGCATGCACGTCAGACGAGCGATATTATTAAAAAAGACAAGTCAGTGCAGATTAGCGTGCGATGTGGCCGAGATAATCGATGTGGCATGTTATGTTATCGAATCAGTTAGTAAACTTTGGCGAATGGCTCTGATTACCGCTAACATCTAATCAATTTCTGAGCTAGCAATAACCTAGTTGGAAATAAGAAGTAGCTGCTGCAACTGTTAATGGTTGATATGATTGCCTCAGCAAGCTCATTAGAAAGATTGTATTAGTTCACAAAACGCTGGCAAATTGATCAATCCACTGTTGAGATACCTAAACCAAACCTGTCAATAACATTCATTAATCAGAAAATAAAATTACTATAAACACTCCGGAAAGTAAACATATATCTTGTAGACATAATAAATACAATTAAATTAATAGCAAGGTAAGTGATTTTTCACAGGGTGTCTAGAAATGGCCCACAAAATGTAGAGAGCCTCCAGCCGGATCAAATGTCTGGCAAGAACCAGCGGAATTTTGTTAAGTATACTGCAAGGGAAGCAGCATATACTTTGACATAAATATTGTAGAAAATCTTGACAACATTTTTTGAATTTAATCATGTATTTCTTTACGAATTCTGTTTTGAAGAATGTGCATGCAGGAGGTTACAATATTTGCAGTGCTTTTGATTATTTAGTTGCATAGGTTGTACATGTTACCTAATGGATTCCTTGTAAAATAAAAAATATGTTAAAACGTCATACCAGATGATTTTGCAACACCAGTAACAAAATTAGCGTGTTTTGTATACCACATATGGTCCCTAGTTACTGTGATGCAAAAGTTCGAAACGTTAATTTTGTCTTTCAGAACGCACACTCCTTTGTTTATATTCATTCGTCTCAAATGTACAAACGCAATCCAATGGCTTTTGTCAAAACTTCGAATGTTTTGCGTCACCGTTTATATCTTCAATGCATATTTGCTATTGCCCTTGCAGAAATAATAACGGATTTTTACCCCGCAATTTAACTGTGCGGTTAATTTTTCATTTAAATTAGAGGGCACGCAAAGTGCTTTGTATCAAATTGCATTTGAAATCCATATATTATAAGGTATAGTCGATGTAAGAAAGCTTTACTCGCAATGGTTTTAATCATATTTATACATTGAAAGCCTTTTCCGTTGAAAAATCCAGCCATTGCTCTTATTATATGTTGGACCAAATATTTAGCTTAACAAATCCCTCTTTTAATATTCTTCTACTATCCACTAGTTTAATTATTCTGCCCAATATCATTGGTGTTCCAGTTGACTATACGTGAGTGTATCGTGTTACAAGCGTGACTTAAACCGCTAACAATATATTATTCCGGGTTTAGATATTGCAAGCGACATCCAAACTAACTTGAACTGACGGCGATCTAGTTTTGTGCACAGAGGGCTCATGAAATGGCATACAACACTCATCAGAACTTATGCTATCTGCGTTCTAACTAAGTTAGTTTAGAGTGCACAAATCATGATAGCAATATCGGACTCTTATAGAGGTTCTACCTAAAATGTTCACACCAAGCACAAAGACTTTGTGAGATCCAATAATATGATCAATGATGTTTGTCCAACTGTGTTTGCAGTTATTTTGCTCAAATCTACTGGTCCACTAGCGCAGTAATTCAACAGGCTGATATACATTTTTACGGGCAACTACTATAATAATTGATCCAATTCACCCACAACTCAGATCTGCGAACTTGACGCTCAGCAATAAACCCCACTGTATAACAGAACAGCTATGCCGGGCGCAAATCAGTCAGGATAAAGTGAACCTGGATCCAAAATCTCTAAACCAATTGCCATATTCAGCTCCCAACAATGCGCACGAACTCGGATGGCTCCAAATTCCTGCGGCACATAAATATAACATAAACACCACATCATCTCCGTCCGTTATTGCTTTGCGCAAGACACGGTACCGTCCATCGTTGGATCCAAGCTGCCATAACAACAGCTGTTAATTAACAAAGACCACGGCAGCTAAAATATGTATATAGTTCCAATAACATAGGCAATCTAGCTTTCTACAATAGAAGCCAGAAAACCTACTAGTTCACCAATACATTCGAACTCGCTTTATTGCCAAATATTGGGATCTTTCATGTGTGGGCAATCAGCCGTTAGTATATCTTTCAAAGAGGGCATCAACCACTGAAGTATTGTACCGTGTATTACCTTAATTGTAATCCGCTAAGAATGATAGAATAACTCTAGGTAAATTAAAATTACTAACGACGTTTATTCAAAAGATCATAATCCGTATTTCAATAGTTATAACGCAAAGCGACTTACATGGATAGCTATAAAAACTAGCGCCAAGTTATGTGTTTGACAAAAATATCCAACGTCAATTGCACCCTATCAGGACATGCTAATTAAATCTTTTGCGCACTGAAGAATTCCACTTATGACTAAAAATCATTACCTAGCTTATGCAACAGTCCGTAGCTAGTCAGAACATTCAGACCATAGTTTGCTCTTGAATGAGACATGCGCTAATTGCTGTTACTAACGTATATGTCCGGCACGTCATCCTCTGCGCCGTCGCCTTCTTACTTTCCGTACTTAAAGAATTTTCTGAATATTTCATTTTCAACATTTGCCGGATTGAAGGTAAATTCCGCATCGTCCTTCAATGCTAACGAACGTGGCTGCATTAATTACTGGGATTGTGCAAGCGTTGATCTCGTCCCCAGTGATGTAGGCCTTATCAGAAATCGTATCAGCAGCCATTAGACGGAAGTTAGCATGTCGATAGCTAGCTTTTAAGATTGCACCAACTACCCGTTCCCAAATTTTCCAAATGAACTACATTACATCAAGCGTATAAATATTCTCTCTAAAATTCATCGCCGACAGTGGGTCTGATAACACGTTGTTTTCAATGTGTTAATTATTTCGGTAACTCTTTTGCAGGTTCACCATTGAAAAGCAGAAGAGCACAAACATTTTTCTGGAGTTGCTCGGTGAAAAAAGCTTGTTGTATCTGCATTGTACACATCATCAGAAAATGTATTTAAAAGTTTAGGCGGTTGATCATTCAGCCAGTATTCAGACTGCTCTATCCACGAAGCTCTTTTCGTCATTCGCAGGTTTATTCACATTTTGAATTATGTTTTACCGTATTGCAAAAAACCTTCGTTGGTATCCAAGGTTTGTAAAGACTTTTCTCGAATCAGTCTGCATTTTACTTCAGCAGCGTGCCAGTAAATGTGGTTTCGCTCACAAACCATATCAAGCAAATGTTCAATACAGTTTCAAATTGATCATCTTTCCACATCACTTCATTTATCTGATTTTGCAGTGTAACGCGAAAAAGTTTTGCTGGAGTTCCTTTTCCTGGCAGTCAACTGTGTTAGAGCACGATGATAGTTGTCTAAATCACGCGACAATTTTGCCTATGAGTTTTCTGGTATATAGGTTTAAATTATGCCCTAGAAGCCCAAATCTTCTATCAAGGGCAACGTTTTTCTTTTACTGGCCATATTGTGTGTAACTAATGGAGCACGGAAAATTTCTGGAACAGAAAGATTACTTGATTTGCTAATTTATCTAGTTTTAAATATTGCAAAGTGCTTGCGCTAACCGTATGTACATTTAGCTTGCTTGTTTATTGAATTAAGTAGGTAATGTTTTCTGTGCTGTCCAAAAGCCGTCGACGTCTTCGTTCTCGACTGAATCGCATTGGATAAAGTTGAGGTATCGTAGAAAAATATAGCCGGTGCAATGACGTACATTTGTTAAAGAGACAAGAGCACAGCACAGGCTACTAGGTAAGTAACCGGTGGGACGACCCCGGCAATCGAGCAAATAGACATTGCAAAAGTATCAAGTCTAACAGCAAAGATTTCGTATGTAATAACAGGGCAAGAAAGCTGTGTGGGCTATAAACCAATGGAGCATGAACACGTGTTCTACGTTATAAGCTGTGGTTTGTTTAAATATGTGGGAGTTTGAATCACAAGTATCTTGTCATAAGAAGGAACATAGTGTGCTCATTGAATATAATTACGGCTTATCCGGTCAATAGGATTCGCCCAGTTTAATATCCTTACTCGGCGCACTGCATCGAACTACAGTTACTATAGGTAAGGAATCAGCAATGAAATGTGACAATGGCCGTTGTAATTTCCCTTTCTGGTTTTGTAACTTATGCACTTAGGATTTGCAGTTTCCAAACTATTCCTTGAAGCAACGGTCAACAAATTAAGTATCACGATGTGACACGCACTAGATCCTCCTCTACAGCGTTTTCTAGCCTCACACATAAAACGAGTCATAAGTTTAAGCAAACGAGCAAGATACCTTAGGCTTCGTATTTGAAGTGTTTTCAAACCAAAACCGGGTTTTCAACCCCACCTCATTTGTAACATACTCACAGATTAATTCAGCGTGGTCCACGAGGGATAAATGTCATGCTATAATCCAAATCCGTAATAGAAAACCTGCTCCAGTCGGGGCAAATCCCAAACAACGGGCGCCAAATTAAAAGAATGTAAACCAAATCATCACCAGACCACGAAGTTACAAACCTTTAAGCAAATGCTTTGGTTTGCTAGAAATATTTTAGTTGCATCGAAACGTGACAAAAATACTGTGCGCGCCGTATAATGTTGCGTAAATCAAAGGCCTGCTTGTAGTAATCTGTGTGTAGTCAACTACACTGGAGGCATGCAAGGAACTTCGACGGCTGGTAATTTTTACTTTCTACACGGAATCACATTTCACCTTCCATTAAAGCACAGCATAACGTCACCTCCAATTTAACGAATTTGATAAAAGCTACCTGTATACATGTAAGTAACTGTCGTGGTGTGAATGGTACTCAAGCAAATGCACTTTATCTGTCGCCAAAAATGTTAAATCGGTTGTCTCCGCTGTTTTAATGTTGCCTGGAAGTAATGTATATATTTTCTATGGGGATTTAGGAAGGCGTCACTCCAAACTACCATATATAAAGGAGCATATGTTAAATGTCTACCAACTACATCTAATTGCTCATTACCAGTGCTACCAGAATATAGGGAATGCATTATCCTACAGGCGCGCATAGGCTACCCTGAGAGTTACAAATTAATATTATGTTTTCGCACAACGGATTCTTCGGATGCGTTTATTAAATAGAAGATGTAGGCAATAGGTGGATGTTAGTTTGTGGTCGTATGTCATCTACATGCTTGACAATCTGGACCACACAATTCTACGCAAGATTAGAATATGAAGCTCTCTGAACTTTCTACTTGCGTGAACAATCGGTTTGCTGGTTTACGCTGTTGATTTTGTATGTTAGCATCGCGTTTTCTACGCAATCTCTATGCAGTTTGTTGTATCTAAATGATCGAAGCACGCAAATTTTATACCTAGTTGACATATATGATCTTGATAATGGTTTTCAACTGATATTTCTACCATTTACCAAAGATTTTAACATTTGTCCTTACATCAATTCAGTGAACGATCACACGGTACTGCGGATCGATCTTGACAGAGACCGTGCATGATCGTCCAAAAATATTTCGATGGAAAGCACACGCAATTTAAAGCCACTAAACTTACAACATTTGCGTACCCAAAAATTGTGTGCAGGAGAGCTTTGCAGCAAAACAAATTTTGACCATTAGGAACTTTTATGTACGCCGTTCGACACAAGTTCAAACAGCATCCTGACAGCCTTTTTGAACGTTGGCTTTATAACGAGGGAATCGAATTTGCTCCAGCCTACCTTATTGCCACCAGTGCTAAATGCCTAACTGAGTCTCTTGACTAACAACCTATTAAAGGTAGACACGCTTGAAGAATACAGATTGAAAGTAATTAGTATTTAATAATGCAACGCGGTTACTATTGTTCGTCACCTAATTCAAATCTGATATTAAGTGAACATATTCCCCTTGCACATCACAACGGTGAATCTTGATGTCTGCCTTGAATTCTATGTGGTACACAACATAGTCTAATCTGAAGCACGCGTGCGCCGTTATGTTTTCACTAAACAAACATTGCAAACTTCTTCAAGCACTACACCATAATTAATTGCATAAAATGTGTGTATGTATATTCGACCATACTAAACTGAAACGCTCTTCGCACCCACATAATGTCCGCCCCCAAGTTATGAATTTATGAAAGACTACTACGGAACGCATCTTGCACTAAATTAGGCAGTCGCTTTTTATCAATAGAATAAACTAAGATAAGGCTGCTATTAATAAATTAAAAAGTTGGGATAACGGCACATGTGTTTTGGAACGCAAAATAAAATTTTACTTCGGATTTTCTTCTTGCTTCTAACTTTGCAACGTGCTAATCATTACTATCATCCTACAGAATTTTCACGCAATTGATTCCTACCATTAACATTAACGTACAATTTTTTAATTTTTTATATTGTATGGAAAGGAATTGTCATGAGAAATTACACTATATTGCTTGCATAACATGAACCAGTGTTTCATATTTTGACACATGCTGACGATGGAATTCCGCAAAACGGTTATCAATTTGTTTTCAAGCAACAAGGAGAGTACACTGTGGGCATGTATATGTTGGCGATTCCTCAGACAAACAGACAGAGTTCACAAACTCAACCTTTGGTAATGTTTTCTCTGTTTAGTCCCTTTAATAGGTCATTGTGAATCGGAATGCTTACATCACAATATAACACCTTGATAAACAAAACTTGTGTTTTGCCAAGTTTCCGGCTTCTGTGAGCTCAAATCCATAATGAAAAGATAGCTGCCCATGGTTACAAATTTAAAATCCATGCGCTGTTATAGGGTAATCTGTGTAGATTCTTGGAGCAATGGCACACCGAAATTTAGATAGATGCAGGTTAGACAAATTTAACACTGGAAGGAGACAGCCATCGATAGGTTACTTGTCAGATTTCTTTAAGCCCATCTATTCCGTAGTTCCTTCACTACATAAATGTGTAGATGCGACAACAACCATATTGTTACTCAAAATGACAGCTTTTAATTTGACTATCACATCTTAGTATAAATAGCTAACATATAAAATGAAGTTAATGCCTTGACCGATCCGGAGACAAGCAAAATGAAACACCATAACGTAGTGTCTTAGTTTATTTTCGTGAGGAATAAGGCGGTACAGTTCTCTCCCAAGGAAGATTTAATATGCTTTTCCGGACACAACTCAGCCTGTCACCAATTTCACACTCAGCAATATTCAAAGTGATCAGAACCAAGGATTTACAGTCATGCTGAAACCATACATATACCTCAATACAACATTTCGTTAGGCAATGAGGTACGGGAAAAACGTCCAATAAAGGGATATATCGGAGTCATTATATTACGTTGTAAATAGTTGTAATACCATGCCGGTGTATGTTAGGAGGTAGGTGTCGTATTCATTGAAGCGTATTTCCCAATGTCATGCTGCTTTTCTGTAGAGAATTTGATTGAAAATTGTTATCGTGTATGGCTCATACTGCTCCAGTGCTCATAACAATGATCTAATGCAGGTAAATTACTGGTAAGATGTTCATTCCAAATCATACCACTTATTTAATTAAACAATATTAGGCTAGTGTTACCCACGTATTTTCCACTATGCTGGCTAAACCAAAAGGCGATAATTCAGTGAAATATAGGACAACATTCAAAGACCTATATTAACCAACGTAATTTAATTTTGTAAAATAATTTCAATTTATTATACCATTTTAAAAGCAAGGCAAATAAACCGGAAGCACGATCATGTAAACATGTATGGAGATTTCAGAAGTTTTGAAGAGATTTGTTTCCGTTTTTATTTCTCAACAACATGAGACTAAATCCAGGGGGTTTTTCCATTCAACGCTCTCAACTTATTGAAAGAAAAGATGCATTTTAATGAAAACTGACAAGCGTTTATTATATATATTTGAGGAGACAATTTGTAAAGTGATCATGTGTTCACATTAAAAGTAAGATGTCGTTCACATGCAGTCAGTGACTCACACATATTTGGTACATTCTGTCATTCAACTTAGTAGCAGACAGATTACTCTAATTTAACAAGTGGTCCGCGTTGGTAAAATTAACGCGTTTCGTTCATATAGAGTCAACGCTCCAGAACCAGACGCCAATAACTAAGCATAATTAGAAATGCTTCTTAAATAAAGGAAGAGGTAAAATTGAAGTATTTAGTAAAAAAAATTTGTAACTAATGCTGGATAGAGAACACATCCATAGGGATAGTGTGAAAGAAATATAACTGGATTTCTCACTCAACTTGAATTGTCTAGGATGAAACAACTCAACCAGGTAATTTATTTAGTCAACATCCCCATACAAATAGTTACCTATTTGAACTCTCTGGGCATTTAAACTGTTAGATATAAACATATTTACTTGTAAAATTCTGCATAACCTTTATTAGTTAATTTACTTACAGCGGGACGAAAACCGCTTTGTGTGTGGTTAAAATGAAACAGGGTGACAAGCAAAGGACCAAATCAGATTTTGCGGCTTTATTACAGATAATCAATTACTAGCTTCCTGCTCAGCATTGGGCCTACGCTTGTTCCACTCGGATTTAATAGATCCACAAGGTGGATATAACATTGTAGAATTAGTCCCATCGCTGTACTAGAATATTATTTAAGCGCTTTGGACCGACATGCATGGGCAAACTTCTTCATATTCAAGTTCCCGTAGGACATTCTACTCACATTCGGAAGAATTTTCCAGGCTATGCGATTCGCATAAAAGCGTGTTCATCAAATTCAGAGTTAAGCTGATATGCCATACACTTTGGCCACCGGCTGACGGCTGTCAATCGAATCTTTCCAAGCGGTTTGTCGCTGCCGCCATTGGTCGCCTACGCCAGCTAGAATGCCGAGTCTAGAGGAGCAGTAGTTCGACTTGTGCTCACGTGCGTTCATTTGTATGTGTGTGTGCCCCACTCCATCTCCCGGCCCCAAACTGCAGGAATATCTCGACCTGACCAATATTACACTTCTAGACACATTCGTTGAATTGTGGCTATTATCTACATCGGTAACAGTGGAATCTAAATCATCTATCTAATTCCAAGTGCGAGAGATCACACAAGCTTTGTTTTCATTGCATTCTCTTACCTTGGAGCCTGAGTCTGAGCATTGACAAGGTTATATCGCAATGGCCTCACAAACGTTTTGCCGTATTCAGCAAGCTATGCGTGGTGCACTTTTCACGCACTATCAAAATGAATGAAATTCTGAGTCTCATACGAAAAGCGAATCTGTACCTAGGCAAACAGTAACCTCGTCGCCAAACTAAGCGATACAATTCTCCCTTTGAATTTACAAATAATTAACTCGCTGGCACTCTTTGAACCCCTTGTAGATTATCGGATTACGCTTGACTTCAACAATATGCCGTTGGAGAACACTGGTCCTGTTCTAATGGTTAAAGCAAGGCTGTTAGTTGCTTTTGTTGCCACTGAAGTGCACGAACGAATATGTAGAACAAAAATGTGATTATGTTTAATCTTCTAGCTAGGTTAGATCACAATAAATAATTAGTAACGATACTGAAATATTGTAGCCTGTCTGACGTTGACTGTATTTGCCAAAATTTAAAAAGAAGAAGCCGAAACATTGTCGTATAATCGTTTTCAAATTTTTGAGCAAGTAGGTCGCTCAGCCATTCCGGCATTGTGGACCCAACCAATGCTAATTAACCCAATTTAATGGAATTTGTGGAAACAAGATAAGGCATCCTAAGAAGGTCCAAAATTGCACTGTACAGCTAACACCAAGAAAAGTAACTAGGCTCTTCGAGAAACCTTAGCCAAAAGTCCGAAAGACCGGTGCACCAGAGATGGATACTAAATGCGTTGATTTAGAACGACATACCTTAACAAGTTTGCAAAATAGATATAAAGCCTTTTTCCCTGCGCCAATGAAACACTCTCTACGCAAGGAACATTTGGGGCGGGTTCTCCTACACCTTACAAAAGCACTCCCATTATATCGAACTCCACATGTTTAAGAATGAAAACGAAGCTTAACTGCTTGGAACAGCGGAGTAAAGACAACACTTTAAATATATCACAATCCGGTCCAAACCAAAAGACACCTCCAATGATAGGCAGCCTGAAGTATTTCATAGTCCACTGCCACCCCAAGAGGACTTCTCCAATCCAGGGACTTGTGCCACTAAAAAACGTTTTGGATACTAAGTACCCCGTCAAAAATCCTTCCATTTTCTAAAAGACAAATGGCTGTCTCTTTGCTACGCCTACTTATCATCCTACACTCTACAGTAATCGCTGGTAGTGCATAGCTAATTGAAGGACATCGATCAGCAGGACTATTTAAATCACGCTTTATTTCATGTAACACCAATCTCTCAACCGGTTTCTTCCAACAACCATTTAGTAGCCGCGACGCGAATGGACTCGCAAGCATTCCCATCTCAGATGCATCCGGCGTCTATCACATTCCTGATCCACGTGTTTCTCCATTTGGTCCAGATGACAAAGCTAGTAAATTGCAAACCAGTCGCAAAATAACATGATGTCTCGTTTCCCGTCTTGCCCCCAACTGTCTCCATAACTACATATGACATGCTAGCCTTAGCAACAAACTTTATACTTTCTTACTCCGGCCCGACATAATCTCACTTACCTACCATGTGAATTATGCTCGAACGCAAAAATGCAGATGATCACAAAACTAACAGCGGTAATTCCCTTCTCATTAATTCTGGTTAACTCCAGATGCATAATCAACAAACATTATTATATAAACACGCCTGAACAGTTCAATCATCCACATGTGATCCTAATCACTGAAACATTTTGTTTTTCATATACGCTTGACTCTACTCTAACTGATTCCATACCATCAACCATATGGAAAAGATCGCGGCGACAGAAAAGTCGGAGGGTGTAGTATAAATCCATCCAAAAAATTTAAAACTAAACCTATAGACCACTGACAAATAGAAATTATAGTTGGATCTGTTTAGCTGTCAGTTATAGGTGTATCATATTCCATACTGCTCGCATGTATCTACAAACCACCGAGTGTTTCTTAGTTGAGAATCACCGACATCGCTTCTCCAATGGAGTTCGCATCAGAGTTGCCAGACAAGTAGATTCATATTGTCAGCGATTTCAAAATACAACAAGTAAACTGGTCATCCCACGTAACCTCTAACATGCAAGCCTCTTTCCTTTCCTCCATCAGAGCAGGGGTGGGACACAATGGATTACATGTTTAACTAGGTCCGTCCAAGTACTGGACGTAATATTCACATTAGGGATCCTCAAACCACAGACCGAGATATTAAACAATCTCCCCGGTAACAAACAAAAAGATTCCACTCAGTTTATTTTAAAAATGTTTATTAAACTTGCCTCTATTTTCCAGTTGCAACCCTTAAAATAAACTAGCAACGATTTCAGTAGTTCATTCTTTTCCCCGACTGCGATGTATTTTTTCTCTCTACCAGTGTGTGCACCGCTGTGCAGCAGTTCTATAAATAAATCCAATAGGCTTTAGCTCTTCTTATTCTAAATGTGTTCATTACCTGCATATCTCCAAACATGCCGTCGAGCACTTAATCGGCGAACAATAGCGGAAAGTTAAATGCAAGTTACAGGAAGACACATGACTTTTCACTTATCATACAAACGCACGAATTTACAACCAATGCCAAACATGAGCAAATAACATAACCAAAAATAAGCACATATAGCTTTACGGACAAACTGCAAAGATAGGGATCTTGTCAAAATACCGCACCGTAGTATAACTGACGCTCGTTTTTGATTACTGAAATTGTTGATAGTGTGGGTCACTTACTGCATGACCCAGCTGAAATATGTGTAGCGTTCATTGACTCTTTTGCCACTACCTTGAGTTCGGAAGCTGACCTGGTGCATGTGGGCATAGAGCTCACACTAACAAACATCTTAAAGATAGTCGATATCTAGCTTAAAGTATCCACAAATTATCAATTTATTCAGGTCATCTTCCAGGCCAGTATTTGATGACATTTTACCAATTGCCAACATACTAGGAGTGCCTGATAAACCATTGCTCCTGCTGAGCGCGTTTACTCAACCGATAGCTCGTAGCCACTTTCCAAACCAATGCTAAATGCCATTTATTACGCATCGACATAACGGAGGTCCCAAACAAACGATTGATAACTAACGGGAATCCACAACCCTTCGACATTCGCACCGCTATTTGAAAAACTGGTCAGAAGGGAGGTGATTAACTAGATTGGTTCTGTCAGTCTGACCAATAATTCGCAGCTTGGCTTTCGTAGCAAATGACAGTGCACTAACTGTCAAATGCTTTGCCTATATCACCTGTCAGAATCAATCGAATCCAGTTATGCAGTAGTAATCTTGCTTCTTCGCATACACCAAACATTCGACTGAATACTGCATAAGCGAAGGTTACACATTTGGACACTTTTGGGATTTGCGACGATTTACTAGTTCGGCTATCGTCATATCTGAGTGATCGTCATCAGGTAGTCACCTTAGGTTATTATCGATCTTCCCCACGCTCAATAATCAGTGGAGTCATTCAAGGAAGCGTCTACGGTCCCTAAAATGTTTTACATCAATGACGTCACCACTTCTGTAAAACAGGGTACGCTATTATTATTTGCTGACCATACCAGTCATATTATAAGCGTAGGCGTGACGTGCTTCACGGGACAGTATTGCTCATGCAAGATGATTTACATTCCATTGAGTCCTGGTGCTGCACATAGGTGCTAAACCTATCGACTAAGAACGCAAGCATCACGTCTCACGGCTGCTGCAACCCGAAAGGATGAATTACCCTAAAAATGAACGTTCCACACACAGTTGTCCACTCGTATACCTCCAATTTCTCCGAACAGGAGCAATAACAAGTAGTACGTGTTAGATAGTCGATGTACAATATATCGAACAAAATACACCCAGCTCGTGTTAGAATTGCGTTTTTCTAGCTAATAACACGCCCCATTCTCGAATACTGCAGCATAAGATACGGCATTATGAGAAAAATTGACAGAATGGCTGCGGTGCATCTGCAGAGTTCATTTAACAAATATCTTATCAGTAAGCTGTCTGCATTGCTATAAAGAACGTTTGCAGTGAATTTCAACTCGAAACAATTTAGATTATTTTATTAAAGCACCACGTTTTACAGCTATTAAACGTGGTACACAAAAATACTTAGTCCGAACTGCCTTTGTTCAATTTACAACATTTATTAACTCCAGCGCTTCAAAACAAAGGTCTCCACTGAATTTAACGAAGGCCAGAACGAACGTCTGCTCTAATTCCTTCTTGGACAGAGAATGCTGTCTGTGGAATAAACTAGTAATAACAATAATGTCATGTGACAATGCGGCAAAATTACATGCTGACTCGCCAATTACCTTAGGTATAACGTAATCTATATATTCACAATGAAAAATATCCGGAACTAAGCTATTTCAAATGCGGCCCACAATATATTTGTACACAAAGTTTTCATATCGACGCGTTACCCTCAACCGAACGACAGAATGTTAACAATTTTAACGCATATCCCATTACTCCACATATGCATTTCACTTTTGAAAAAGTATGGACAATTCTGTACACATTGATCTGTACCTCTGTAACCACAGATAAATAGATTTACTTTTATCATTATTATTATTTTACTTTCATGCACGTCTTCCACTGTCTATCATTTGTCGCTACGATTACAAACGTACAGTTTATTTGTCGGCTAAGATTTATTTGTAGAACTCTAATAGCTAGAACTTGCGCTATGTGACTTTTTACCTGACGGTGCATAATTTTCAGGTTTACTATTCTGCACTTTCCCTTCACGTTGCATTGGATCTAATTATCAAGGCCTCCTTTTGTCACTATATTTTAATAAATCAATTATATGAACACTTGAAGTTGAAGCGGATGGATATAGCGTTGCTGCTGAATTAGTTATATCAAGTCCTAAAATACGTCGATGGGGAATTATGGCACATCCCAATAACGATATGTAATACAGTTTGCAATAATTTAGATGGAATACCGAGGGTATGCATGCTCAACTAATCATAGCAGTTATTTCTACATAGACTGTCAGACCGGTGTTTACAAAGATCGTCAGCCAGGGTGCTTACGTTCTGACTTCAGATGAAGTGATGTTACTCAGAAATTTTCGTAAGTAGGCGCGAAATTATAAAACTTAGTTGTAAGCCCAATCTTCTCACAAATATATTACTTTGCCTTATGAAATCATTAATGTAATTGTCTTGGCGAAAATTAACTGAGGCGCTCAGTAGAATAACCAGAAAATGTAATTGCAATTTTATACGGTTAACGAATTTGCAAATCCAGGTAAGTATGGTTGATTAAGGAAAGCATATTACATGGTCCCGTGGAGCGTGAATGACGACCTGACTCCGTGTAGACAAATAAGTAACCACGTGTTTGCGGCGAAATAAGGAAGACATATACAAGTGGTCAGCTGAATATCCTTTTCCGATAACATGGTAATTCGGGAGCCTTGATATCCGTAGGATGGATAATGAGGAATGGCAACATAGATTTTGCGAGCGGGTGGTGAAAGTAAGTCTGTAAAATGAATTCAATTGTGCAAAATGAGCCACTTTTTATGCATCAGCTGAAATCACAACTGTCGTAATATTTTATGGCATATAACCTTTCAGAAATACCACCATAATTTCAAGGCTTTGGATACTGTGAGTTTCATCCATGCGGAAACCAAACGTGCAAAGTGGGGTTGGTTTTAGTTTGGTAACTAGAAGAAAATTCCTAATCGACGCACATTTATAGAGGATAATGTGGGTTCGATGATTAGTGCACGGTCTAACTACTTAATATGTAGCTGTTTGTTACGCGTAGTGTTAGTTCTTATGTGCTGTAAATAAATGGTGCAGCAAAAACAGGCTGCAAGTTCCATATATATGAGTCTTTAAGTATATTGTGAAGGCTTATCGACCAGATTCTAGTGACGAAATTAAACCCTGCTTTACATTAAAATAACAGTCAGAAATGCTTGAACATTGAGCATGTGTGCAAGTTTTGCAAAGTATAAAAGTGAGCATTTTCAGTATTGATATCTTAAGAAACATGGTGTTCACTCTCTTATTTCTATGGCGTTTTATGGCATTTTCTAAAAGAAGCAGATGTTTCGGAAAACTAGGGATCAAAATTATTGCTAAGCTGCCACATTAAGAACTTTACTAAAGTATGGATTCGTTTTAGCTTTTGTGGCATTTATTTTTTAGATAGCATCACCATTATGATAATGCAGCAACGTCTTTCGACGGAATATTAATCAGTGTTTACGTTTTGTAATATGGAGGTCCGTTCTTGAATATCCGTTGAACGAACTAATGTTATATCATTTAAGACAGATAACTAACAGCTTGGAAAAGATTATCAATGTATTCCTTCATGTATATGAGGAAACGTGTATTGAACTGGATGACGTCACTCGCTATGAAGCCTAAACGGCATGTTCGTCTAGTTATATTTACTGGCTACGTTCTGTCAGTATTGAATGAACAGAACAGAGGATGATAAATCGGAAATGCCTCAACCAGATAGACTGGTCACACAGTGTCATATGACAATATAAGAATTACATTTTGCTTACTGAGGCGCATGGAACCATGAATATTGCCATTTTCAACGAGGCAAGTAATGTGGTTTAGCTTGGCTAGCTGACTTGACTGACAAGAACTGGTTTTAATAAGAGAAATGACATGCAATGTTGTTGCAGCTCTTTGTTAGTAGAAACAAAATGGATATTCGTGTTATCCTCATCACAAATAAGAAACGTGTACTTATGAGTAGTCGCGTGGTCTTCAACAGTATCTCGCTACATTATTTCATGTCTTGGTGTACCTCAAATTGCTTTTATTGTGATGGAATGTTGCTGATACTCCCGAACCGGCAAATAATATATAAAATTTATAGTGGTATCAAGGCCACTTTCTATAAACATATGTTCTAAAGTATGTTCAAGTTTACCCCTAAAGAAATGTCTCATTAGACCTGATGATTTCTTCTGGTTTAGTACGGGAAAGTTTACTACTACCAGAGCGGCGGTTATAAGCTATTTTGACATGGCAGATGGATGCTTATGAGACGCGTACTGAAAGGCAAAATATTGAGGGCAGCAATTGTCGTCAATGTGCTTGGTTACAAATAGCAGTTATAACGATTTACTTTTGTATATTTCTCTTCCCGTTATAATTTCTTCGTTTTATCTGAGCCCATGATAACTCAGCTTAATTCTAAATAGTCTACTATCTTATGGGACTTATGCTTTTTGATGAATTCACCGGAGATCCGGTAAACACCATACAGTGCAATGGTGCGTGTGTCGGCACGTGCCATTTGTGGATTGCTAGGCTGTTTCTTTAGAAAACTTGAAATAGTGTAACTTAACCTCGGATACGAAATATGTTTTAAAACAACGCTTAACTTACAACAACCAGCTCATCGGCTAACGGACAACAACCGGCAAAAGAATTAGCTATCAGCCGCCGCAGTCAGAAAGTTCGATCTGAAACGTAAACTATGATTCGGTTTTTAGTTGTAAACAAACAATGCATCCCACGATTGGGTGTGGAATATAATGCTGAGGTGTAAGAGGACTATTTTCCGACTTAAGTTACGTGGAAAACTTGCTCATTATTTAAAATTCCTTGCAGGATACTACAATTACATTTGTGGATTAAATAATATGATGGACGCGTAATCCAATTAGGAAAAAATACTGTCAATTTATTTACAACCGCTGCTCAAGCGCAACCAATGTTCATGGGTTACAATTGCGGCATGCACACAGCTCTTTGTGCCAGATGTAACAGTTCGATTGGGCCAAGGGTGCTTCAACGTCTGAGCGACCCGCATATAAAAGCATAATTTCGACTCAAAAAACCGAATAACGAGGGCCCAGTGATTTGTTATTTTAACACCAACTTGCTTTTAATCCCTAGCCTTTTATCAACCTATAACATCCGACATCCTCCAAGTAGTTTTTTCACGTGTGATGATATATTCATTTTATGCACAATTATCTAACTTGTTTTAACGTCCAGTGTATTTGCACATAATTTGTCTATTTAACTTCCAAAGGAATCCGAGCAATGTAACAATTTGGCTCCAGTGTATATCAAGCACCTCAGTGCAAGACCGCTTGATTTTCTTGCTTTAATAACGATTTCACGTGACAATATTACATTTGGACGTGAATCAATGGATTATCGCCTTGCTTCCTTTCGTATGATAAAATAATTTTCCCAGATATTAGAGGGCTCATACTAAGTTTCTTTTACAAGATGATGTAGGCTAACTATCTATTTTGATTCGGTTAATGATACTGGTAAGTCCAGAGACCACAATAATGAAAATGCTCAAAAACAACCATATCGGTCCTAAATGCTATTTAATAAAAGCAATTGTCTTAAAAATTGTCGTTTCACTCTTACTGACAAATTTCATCCAGTTAGCTAACCATGAATGCCCATTGCACAGCATTTCGTTAGCCAAATTTCGATAGGAAAATAAAATGGATTATACCTCAGCTGGTGTATAAGCTTTTAAGGAAAACAGGTGTAAACCATATCTGTGATAAGAAAGAAGCAGGTGGATCCTTCGCGGTTAAAAACGGTTGGTAAACTCCTGAAGAATTGCCGTGAGGCTTAACATGTAATGCTTTGGCTTTTTAAAATACAGCGTCCACAACGTCTGCGCAAAATATTAGGAAAGATTGAATAATTCAAAATTACATAAATCTTAAGTGTTTTAACACCAGTATACACCCAATGGACTATAGTTTGGGTACAAATGGGATCAAACGCATTACATTATATCTAAAGTTTATCTTAAACTACGGAACATAAATAATGGAAACAACATGAACGGTCGATATATGTTTGGGGCAAATAATCGCTGTTGGTTTGAAGATTGACCAACCTACATCATTAGAAATGACCAAGGCTTCGTTTTTCTCAGTATATGATATTCAACCTAAAATATTATTTATTCGTTGCATTGTAAGCTTGAGGACCGCATTAATTGCGCTTGATTAAATTTTGGCCACATCAGTACTGAGTATTACGGATGACCGGATATGAATCAGTTGTGCTCGCGTCACAGAACTGGAACTTGTCCAACCTTCATCGATGGGAAGAACTGACGCTGCAATCATCTCAGTTGATAATATTTCACCTAAATATCAGATGCCAATTGTGCTGTTAGCTCAAGGACCGCACTAATCTACGGAATTGTGCTCCAATAGAATTTTGAGTACATGGTTAATAGGTATTACGGATGACCAGCTATGAAACATTTGTGCTCGAGACACGGAACGGGTAACTCGGATATGTAACCGACTTTAGAGAACACACTGATAGTAAATACAAGAGTTTCAGCTATGAAAGGAAGGAGCATGTGTGCTCCTGAAGTTACGACTAATCAGAAGCAAGCTGATAGTTGGAAGGTGAATGAAATATATGCTATGAATGAGTGGCATGCTCAAGCGTTCTGTGGTACCAAGATTTGTAACCGGCTTTATTAAAAATGATTATCAAATTTTGTATTAACGTTTACGCAGTTGTAGCTAACATGCAGTTGGACGCGCACACAGAGGGCAAATACCACTGTTTTCCCATTAAATCAGAATGCTTGACATTGAGACCTACTATGATACGTTATCGTAAATTTTCAGACATTTTGTTGTAGTTTCTTACGAAAAGCTATGACCCTTTCGATAGAGATTATGCGAATCTGCCATTATAAGCTACCTTATATCAAATTGCGTGCAACCTGCCTGATTCTAAGCTTTTAGAACCCGCATAGCCTTCACAATATGTGCGGTTGCTATTGTCCTCCTTCCTAGTAGAAACACAGTTTCACACGAATACTTTTTTAATTCGACTACATGTGACTCGGCAAACATACTGCTTCATATGTTCAGTGCGGTTAGCCGGGTTTTTTAATCCAGTTCCTCAACAGGT
>OX104063.1:270058662-270151091 GCA_944474145.2 Dicrocoelium dendriticum
AGCTCAGCTTTTCTGATGACTTCAAGTGGGGTACCTTATTAAATGCTTTCGAGAAGTCTACGAAAAGCACATCCACTAGGTGGCCACTGTTTATTGCCTTGGCCCAAGATTCAGGATTAGCCATCAGCTTCGTAAGACATGAAGACCCCTTCCGGAATCCGTGTTGTTCACTACTGGGTAGCTTAAATTGAATCAGGTGACCTTCCAACACATCTCCCACCAGCTTTTCAACCATTTTGACCACGACGCTAGTCAGACTTACTGGCCTATAATTGGCTGAAAGACTCCCGTCGCCATTTTTGAGGACAGGAAAGATGACAGCCTCCTTCCATTCAGAAGGTAATGTATAGCTCTCAAGTGACTTCTGAAACACCATCTTCAGCGGTCCACTTAGTTCCACCTCCAACTAATGCAGAGGCTTCGGGTGAATTGAATCAGGTCCATCTGCCTTAGAATGGATCAGTTCTTGCAGCAGTTTAAGGACTTGCATTTCCACCACAGTGAACTCTGCTAAACAAGAACCCTCAGGTACTCTGGGGACAAGTTCAGCGCTACGCAACGCGACCTCACGTACAAAAGCACCTGCATGCTGCACAGCAAATACAGGAAGCTTATCTGAGTCTGCATAAGCATGAGTTCCATCGGTCCGAATCAAAGTTGGAATGACCGAAGTTGAACCACAGCGTCTCTTAGCATAAGCGAAGAACTTCTTCAAATTTTCCGAAGCTCCATCAGCCAATTCCTTTTCGTACACCAGCCGAGCTTTCCTTAAGTGTTGTTTACACCTATTTCTAGCCTCGCGGTATCTGTCATAGGTGCTAGTTGATGGAGCCGCACGGTAGGTCCTCCAGCACCTAGAACGCTTCTGGAACAGGTACTTGCCAGTAGTAACTATCCACGGCGCCGCGCTCGTGTCTCCTTTCTCCTCGAAAGCCGGATGTAGGGAATAGACACTTCCGTGGGATAACACTTAAATGTATCACAGGCTGCCTGAACCGTATCAACCACCGAGGATTAGCAACGCAACGCAGAAGCCTTGAGATGCATTGCCTGATAGTTAGCACGCCATATGTTTGTAAATGGCTTAGCGATGCTCTGGTGACGCGTGGTCAGAGTACACCTGAACGATAAACAAACATGATCACTGACACCTAAGGGAGCGCTGTAAGTGATGTCACCTATGAAATCTAGTGACTTGGCAAAAGCTAGATCCAAAATAGATGGTAGTTAGGCATCCATATATCTAGTGTGGAGGTCCACGAACTGATGCAACGGTAATTGTAGCGTAAGCTCGAGAAGATCTGCACCGAAAGTACCTTCCGCCGATTTGCAAGAATGGTCTGCCCAGCAAGGTTGTGGTAGACTGAAATCCCCCAGTATCAAACACCTGTGCGGATTGGGAGCGAATAATGTCAAGCACCTCTTTGGACGCACTCCCAGGGTTTCTATACAGAAGTACAAATGTAAGTTGAGCTGAGGAAGTGCTAAACACTACCGGCAGAGCTTCCACAGTTTTATCTGCCGACTGAACCATCTAGTACGTAAAACTTCAAGTCTACAGCTAACGTAAATCCCAACGCCGCCGCCTTGTCTGCCAGCGAAGCGATCACATCTAAATAGTGCGTGGTCAGACAGATGTACTTCACCGTCCGTGATGTCCCGAGACAGCCACGTTTCAGTGAATGCAAGTATATTGGGATGAGACCCATCTACAAGCAGACCTATCTCGCACATCATATTCCTTGGGCTGCGCACATTGCTTAGCACTACCTGAAGGTACTCGTAATGTCCAGCCCTGAGTCGTGCGCTACCATTACTGGCATTGGTAGGGAGGAAACAGATCGCCGGATGACCACCCGAAAACCCACCAACCGGAGACCTTGTTCATCGGCCGCTCGCCTGTTTTTGATGTCCTTAATGGCCTCTTTTAACTTCAGCCAATCCGCTAATGGGAGGTCTGGCTGAATGCTAACATTAGTACCCTTCAAGTTGAAGGCAAACCGCAATAGCGCGTTGCGTTCCTCCGGGGTGGATAGGACTACACGAAGTAAACGCGGTCGAGGGTTTGAGGCGTTAACTGGGACGTTACCCAATCTAGTCAGTTTCCTGACCGTTTCTTCGCAACAGCTGTGTAACCTCCTCCACTTCCGTGACACAAGCGTTACGATGACGTTGCCGTATGTCATACAAACCGCGCCTTGTTAAACGAATGTTATATTGAAGACGCACAAATGCGCGCATCTCCTGCGCCCGACGGAACGTATTCATTAGGTTAAGCATTATGCTTTTCTGATCCGCTGTTAGCCGCCGATTTTCGCCTTACAGCCAAGGCTTCCCCACGTGAAAACTGTGCGAATGGTAAAGACAGGCGTTTCTAATCTCGTAACATTCCCCCTTAAAACCGCTGAGAACCACGCAGGGCAATTGCAACACCGGTACCTGTTGAAATATATTCATCAGGCGGATACACAACACTCACCGCTTTCCAGCAACATTCGATCGCTTACTTTGCACGCACACAAACTGAATATATAGTACTGGCATCTTTCCAGGTAGCACCTGTCCAGTTTCCCATTGGGAAGCTTCGCAGTTTTAACGCTCCGATGAATGAACGATGTCGCCGTTTCCATCTGAAAATATTTCAGATCCTCATTCATCGATGAAGAGTCCACATATGGACCCTTGAAGATACGTCGGAATGCACAAGAGCCATCCACAATGACTGCTTTCGCTAGAAGCGGGAAAATGCTTAATCGCCGTAACCCATTTGAACCGTTCACTTTATTGCTTTCTAATACACCTCTTAGCATATTATCAACGACGTTAACAAAATAATAAACACCCACATGCGTCGGAAGGCTCAACATTTTCATTCATGAACATACAACCTTGGGTACCACAACCACACTGCCAAAAGATCATTCATCGCGATTGGCGGATCCGACGTTCCGATGTTTGTGCTACCAGGGGTACGTCGCACATTTTTGGCCACACGTTGTTCGAATAACCTCCGACGTTGTCACTACAAGGTGATACATGAGGCATCGCACAGTGGCAAGTGCGAAATGTCATTCGTCTAAAAGTACTTAAAATGTGCAATATGGATGTTAATCTAATGTAAACAAATCGTGAATAACGCGTGCGTGCACTGTTGGCTGCAGTTAACCTATGCTACAAGTAATCCGTAACGACATGTTTACTAGTACTGCTAATGAATACAACATATGGCAAATGCACGACTATGTATATGAACATAGTGGAAAAATCTTTCAGGAGGTACTGTATAAAGTACATGCTAAATAAAAGTTCCACAAGTCTTGTAATTAGCAAACCGATGACGGTAATAAGAAAATCCAAAGCATTCAAAAGCATCAGAACGCTTACTCGGTTGCAGTTATTGCCCGTGGTATAAGTCCAAGTAAGACGAAGCAAGAAAATAGATTTTTAAGTCTTACCAAAAGGTTACACAATGCATCCGCGTAAAAGTTAAACAGAAGATCAACGGATATCCTATTCGAAAGTTCTAAAAGCATTCATAAAATTTTACAGTATACCGCAATAAATATGTGTACACGAAAAGCTTAAGGATTTTCCAAATATTTTAATTCCGTTTGAGATAATGTTAATCGTCAAATTTCCACGCATTTTCCTACATTTTTCAAGAATTTTCGACGACTCTACTATCCCGGAGGAGAGCTCGGCTATCACCTTCAAAATAACTGTTTTGCTTGACGGCAGCGCTGAAAGTTTAGCGCCGGTGATAGCCGAGCGCATTGACCTCTGAGCGCATCATTCATCACTGCTGAAAAGGAAGTTCACCTCGAATGATAATATTTTGTACTGGTCCGCTGGTATACTGGTACTACCCTTGTGGTACCAGCGGCAGCAAACGTCACACTAAGTACTACCAGATAAACCTGTGACGGGCTAGGAACAAGTAGACTGTCCGTAAACTACACCAGATTCATCAAAGTAAAACCCCAGGGGTACAACCGCCACGGTGTTTTGCGAGACAGTCATGTTCATGTATAAAGCAGAGCGGAATAATGACACCTATACAATGGTAAGAGGAGTGTAATAAAATGTGCGAAGGCAGTGTGCAATACGGGATTAAAACTGGTTTTAATCCCGTTTTACACCATGGGAATAACCGGAAAAATTACCATTAAACGCCAAAGACGCTTCGTCCAGTACCAAATTAATCGAGCCAAGGTATCTTAGATAACAGGAAGGGTAACCCTTGTCAAATTTAATTTCAAGTGTTTATAAAGATACGGCTTTCCACAAAGCGTCAGCTAAAATATTCGATCGGTGTGGAATGCCAAAAATTCAAGTTACCACGTAGTACTCACAGAGCCTGTCAGTCAAATCGTTGGTGGATTTACTGAAATATTGGAATAATTTTGTGGAAATTTTGGAGTCATTCAATTTCATTTCTGGGACTGCAATTACTGGATCAACTTTTCTGTAGTACCTTCATAAAGATTTCGTAGTTCCGTTTTGCAAATACTACCTTCCCGCTTTACTACACCTTCGCATCATTGTTTCCAAAATCTAGGGAAAGTCGCCTTGTGTTACATGCCCGAAAATTGTTGGAAACACGCTAAATGCCCTTATATGATTTGATTGTTTTGCTAGATTTAATACTTCGTGGGTTGGACTCCCTTCCGGTTCCTATCGTCTTCTCCATACCAAGCAACATAATTTCATCCAAAGGTTGTGCAACAACTTTCGCAGTATAAGAAAGCCGGAGAAACTTATAACTTCTACCGATGCAGATCGCAACCAAAAACCTTTAAATGTGAGCAGTTAATTAAACAAATAAATTCTTTATTCTCTTACAATGCGGGACACGCCTATGTAGACAAGTTCAGGTTAAAGGTACAACTGAATGTCGGGGAAGTTATAAAAGACGGTGCAAGTTAGCCATGAACTTTGGAGCTGTGAGTGCATACATGTGTGGGAGTGCATGTATCTATCATTTATACGCGTTTGCATATGTATTATTGCAATTGCAATTGATCGCGTGGATATGGTGAGAAGGGTTAAGTGGAGTCCGTGGTAGATGTGTAGTTGGTTGGCAATCAAGTTGGCTTTGAGTCCAACCAAGTTACAATGCAGCTTTCTTACCATCTAACACTCTCTGACGACCCATTACCACGCCATCCTAACGTTTCCCTAGACACGATCGTAAATGAGGCTAATGCTAGATAGAATTTGAAATTTGCTAGCTCTAATGACCTAGAAGAACTTACAGTGCATGAGGAGCCGTGGAAAACTCAACGGTGGAAGAGACCGCGAAACGAAGAAATGCTTCGTTCTGTTGACCGAAAACAGGCAAGACCAAGGATCACTGGAGTCTACACTTTTCTAGTAAAACCAGTTTGAATGACAAGGGGCGATTAAATTTGCTGTCGCTTCACGCACCTGAGCCAAAGGTTCCAAGTCTTCAGGCGCGCTCTGCTCATGATGTACAGTTACTAAGGAGCCTGACTTTTAGGCTCCTCGATGTGCGGTAGGACGGAGTGAAAGTGAAGCAAGTCATCCGCCCGCGTAAAAAGGCTGCTGCGGAAAGGCCGACGTATGCGAGTAACTTTTGCTGAAGAGACCAGGCTAAAGCTAATATTGTCTCAGCTGGTTAGTGGGAGATGCCGTGGATAAATAAATAAATAGTTGTTCTCGAATATGCGAGGCGAGCCCATGGATACTTACACAGGCAGGTACAAATGTCCTGACGTCTCGTAACAAATGTAACAGCGTCAGTAGCAAATCGTTCAAACGTTCGTGTTTGGAACTGTACCACAGTGAAATTGTAAAAGAAACAGGTAGGCAGTCGTGAGATCAGGACAGTATGTAAGTACATAATCAGTCTGCCATATCCGCAGTAATTCAACAGTCGATAATAGATCAAGAATTGTGGATGATAAATAAATACATATTTTCTTCTCGATTACGCGAGGCATGCCTGTGGAGGCATAATCAGGTAGGTGCAACTATAGACATTTAATGACAATTGTAACAGGGGCAGCAGGATATTGTTCATAAGTTTATGGTTGGTACTGTACAATGGTGAAAGGTGAAATAATAATTGGGCTGTAGTAAGATCGGGACCGGTTTGTAGGGACATAATCAGTCCGCCATTTATTGCAGTCATAACGCAGGTACTGATAGCACAAGAGTCCTGAATGATCATTTACAAGAAGAAGCAAGATCGAGAGGGTTGTGACAATACACTGAGTTCGTGCGTACGTAACACAAAGCTGAAAGGTGCTATGGTAGAAAGAAAACAGGCGACAATATGTGCGTGACATGGAAGAAATAAGAGATAACCGTATATGCCGTGTAACGGACGTATTTAGAATGTTGATGCTAGTGGGATGTTATTGGCTGTGCCATTATTCGGCGGCGGGTCACATTCGTCACGTTTCTGTTTAGTTACATGGACATTTGTGGCTTTCTGTAGGGAGAAGGCTTTCCAGGCGAAAGCCCACCACTCCCAGAACACAGCCGATGAGCCATTGGATAGCAAGTTGTAACTGGCCATGCTCCTTGTTAAAAGTTTATTTTCTCGGTTATTTGCAGTCAAGTTGCGCCTTATTTTTCCGTTAGAGGATGCGGTAGGCGGTTGTTTATTTCCTTCTCTGTTCTGTTCCATCCTGGCCGATTAGCTGGGTCCGATTGGTAGGTTATGAATGTAATAGCTTTTGTATGCGATGTGTTGATTGTCTGCAGAACCACATAAATTCTCCGAGAGATATGCAATGAAATAAGTTGTGGTGTTGTTGAAACCCTGAAGCATAGGGTATTCTTTCGAAAATAAGCGGTGGTCCTATTGGGATAAGTTATAAAATGGTTAAGAAATGTGGGTATCCACGGCCAAACGAACAGGTAAGGCTTTGCATGAGTGGCAAACCGAAGAAAGCAGCCAGTAACGAAAAGTGGTTGAACCCAATTGTCCTGATCACGCATCTGCAGCAGGATTGCCTTTCGAAGTTCACAAAAGAGCTCCGGGTAAGAAGAACATGAAAGAGGCAATGTTAGGCGAATTAAACTCAATTTTTCATGCCTTGGGATAATTGTATCCGTGCAAGATAAAGAATAATTTGCCCGGCCAGTTAGTTGTAAAAGCGGCGGATAATCTTTCACTCGTTTCCAAATAGTGAAACCTCGTGCCTTGTATTGTCGTAGTGTCGCAGGTATGGACGAGTCCTTGGGTGCTCCACGCCGCATCTGTGACAACCTCGGCAAAACGGGCAACGAGCATAGACAGCCACACAGAGAGACGAAGGAACGGCATCCGGAACCTAGTCGATCAAGTGCAACAATGACAGAAGCATTGTAGCCATATACCATATAATGGTTATGTACATGTCTAATGTACACATGTACCGTAAGTGAAGAAATACAACGAGAAGCGAGCAGATCACGGATCCGTAAAGAATGTAAGATTGTCCCAACTTAGGAACAAAGTAGGGGCAAACGGAGTTTGAGGGTTTCGAAAGCGCATATATCCAATCTTCGGGACACCAATGAGAGAAGGACATCATGTGCTGAATATAGGTGACGGGAACGCGTTGCCTCAGTCCAACTTGGTAGGATTGCGAGAAGTCAGGGCAGGCGAACGCATGTAAGTGACCAACAAATGTAGAAGGAATGCAAACAAAGAGCACGAAAAGGAAAGAAAAGCGTGGGTTAAAAGAGGCTCTAATAAGCAGAAGTGGAAAGGCCAATAACCTTCTCCAGGGGATGATTGATCCTAATTAATAATAAGAAAGATAAATAATGCCCAGCGATGTAATGGTGGTGAGGGTTACAGAGGTTCGCCCTGGTACAGGTAGGTAGCATGCCGAGCAAAGGATTAAGGAGGAGGGGAACAGGGTTGGCACTACAGAGCCTAGGTCGTTTACGTCTCGGATGGCTAGAAGCTATCAGAAAGCAATAGACTGGTCAGGCGAGGCTAGATTAGAGCCAGACCCGAAGGGTCCTCCGTCCAATAAGAACGGAATGCAAACAGAGAGCGCGAAAAGGAAAGCATAGGGTCGGGAAAAATTAGTCTCCATCGAGGAGAAGTGGAAAAGCCTATAAAGGTCTCGAGACGTTGTGAACAGACTTTTGGATCTGTCGATGATTTATCGGTAAGGCCTTAGTAGTCGGAAAGCAGGAGACCATTGAGACGAGACTAGAAGGTCGGCTCCGAGAGAGAAAACCGTATTATTAATGTCGGAATGCTAACAGAGGATGTTGGCAGAAATAGAGATGTTAAGGAAGAAACGGGATATAATAATAAGGATGCATCCTGACCTGCAATGCTCTTGAGGTGAGGGTAACAAAGCTTTGCTTCGGCAGAGCCTAGATCACTTAGATATCAGAAGTCCAAGCAAGGTCAGAAAGAAGGAGACCGTTCAGACAAAACAAGATAAGTCAGCAAGGGGATGCTAGGCCGCCAAAGTTGGGCAAATAGCAAGAAGTTACAGTAGAAACGGAGCAGTTCGGGACGGTGGCCATGTTAATAGGTAGTTTTCATGCCCAGCACAGCTCGCAGGATGAGGAGCCCAGCGTTTTGGGACTGCAGAACCTAGCCCGTTGACGTCTCGGATAACTTAAGGTAGTCAGAAAGCAGGAGGCTGGTCAGACGTGATAAAATCGCGGCCGGGCACGAAGAGCTCTCAATCAGCTGATTGCAGAGGCATCAGAGATTCATTTTGCAATAAGTGTACATCATTTTCTTTCATTAGGAGTCGAACTCGAAAATTGACGGCAGTACGCAACGCAGCGTGCCGAGTGTACAGAGAAGCTCCAGCACCAGAAAATTCGGACAACTACGTAGACCAAGGTAACCGCCGCACTCAACTGATAAGAGGAGATAAAGCCGCATATTCGCAGAACATCGTAGAAACCTTCAGTACTAACCGCAAACTGCTGTTCAAGCACGTCAATAGTCAAAAGAAGGTGAGGCAAGGATTTCCTCCACGCAAGACGGCTAATGTCCCAACAAGAACAGTTGTGGAAGCAACAATCGCGCTGCGGATACAACAGGCTCCACATTTCAAAGGGTCTCGCCACCAAGCGATCTACCAAACTTGTCGTCTCCTCGCCAGGACTAACCCACATCACATTTACCGCGCAGACTGGCAGCATCAGTACGCAAACACAACTCGCTGGTTGTCGACACCATTCGTCCAAAGGCACCGAAAGCAGCAGCAAGTCAACTGGCAGGACGCCTAGCTCAGCTTTTCCGGCGTTGCTTAAACCAGAATCAAGTTCCCGCTATGTGGAAGTAGCTGAGATGTTTGTCACCTATAGCTAACGTGTATGATGAGGACGATGATATGTGGAAGCTTGAAATAATTACCCCGATTCACAAAGATGGCAGCAGAACTGACCCCTTTAACTACCGTCCAGTAGCCCTTCTTCCTATACTCTCCAAGATCATGGAATCCATAGTTGCAGATTTGCTGGTGCGCTGTCCGGAAAACTGTTACTTCATCACGCCTGAGCAGTACGGTTTCCGTCGACAGCGGTCATGTACAACGAATTTACTAATCGCACGCAGTACTTGGACTGAGGCAGCTGACGCTGGAGAAGGCGCTGCTGTGATCTAGCTGAAATTTTCCAAGGTTTTTGATCTTCTAAACCATCGGATACTACTCTTCAAATCTCAGCATTACAGGATCGGCGACCCACTTTTAAGCTGGGTCTCCAACCTTCTACTTCAACGGCGATTAGTTTTCAGAGTTCGGAGCTCTTTATTAGACCCATACAAGTAGGGTGTGAAATGCAACAAGGCTCACTTCTAGCTCCACGCTTGCTTTTGGTGTTTATTAATGACCTTTCACAGGAAATCGCTTCAAATTTCCTAATGTTTGCCGACGATATCAAGGTCTGACGCAGGATCCAAGCAAACGTCGACCAACATGTGATTCAAAGTGACCTAGATACGGTGTATCAATGGTCAACCCAAAGCTTACTGCATCTCAACGTCAGTAAATGCAAACTGCTTTCCATCCGACATCAGAGCAGCTACTCATACCGGTTGGGAACGAACATACTACAACGATCCACTCTTGAACGTGACTTGCTTGTCCTGGTTCAAGATGACTTTGATTACTCCAGGCAACCAGGCAAATCCTCGAAGACTGGGAACCAACACGCCGGGCTTTTGCGACGGGCGTTCGGACAAACAAACATCTCGATATTTCGATAAATACTCAGTGCGTATGTTCGCCCGCATGTCGAATACGCAATTCAAGCCTGGCGTTCATGGCTGAAACAGGACCTTAATGCACTGGAGCAGCCACAACGTTAGATAGCTAAGGAAGCAATTGAATTACGCAATCTTTCATGCCAGGAGAGACTGAAACGATTAAGGGTATTCAGTGGAAGCTATCGCAGACTAAGTGGTGACCTGATTATTGCATATTTGATTCTGTGAGAACCACATCATGCGTGCCGCCATTTACTGCATCTCAGCAGCAATAAAATCCTGAGGGGCCACACATTGAAACTCGCTGTACAATATAGCTGCCTGGAGTGCCACAGCAATTTCTTTTCCATTCGTGTCTGTCATCCGTGGAATGCTCTCCCGGAATCAGCCATCTCTGCACCGACATGAACAGTATTTAAAAGACGGTTGGATGATGCATTTATCCATTTGAACTTTGTCACTTATCACTACCTCTCCATCCTACACTTGATGTCTACCATGGAGTCATTTGATATTAACTGCGGGTACCGTGAACCTAAGCTGGATTGTAGGACTAAGGCGCAGTAAACGATAAATACATATTTTCCTTGGTAAAGTATTAACTGTTTTATAATTATTATTATCACTATTGTTACGTCGATATCCCTACCAACTCTCCAACGGGACTTGTAAAACAACGCCTCTTAACCCATATACATTCACCGTTCGTTGTTCAGTGTCCATTAGGTATCACTCCAAAGCAAGTCCAACGAAAAGCTTTTATACCACAAGCGACGACTTTGGCAATTTCTTCTCCAAGACTAACAAATGAAACCTTGCTTTCATAAGTTCTATCAGTGCCTTTGATATAAAGTTCCACAGAGCCTTTTTAAGGCTACCTGACAGGATAGAATCGTAGGGTACATCGTTGTACAACGTAGCTACAGGTTATTTTGTCTTCTTACACATACCAATGCATATTTACGTGCACTTTACTGCACCAAGCCGTGCTCCAAAGACGCTCAACAACATTTTTGGCTGACCGAGGCCGACCACTGAGACAGCCCAAACTGTGTGACCAGAGTGACTTAAAAGTGCGTACAAAACCATCTAGCCATGGGTCGGAGACATTTGTCGTCTGGATATCTATTGCATGAGATACACAAGGTCCAACTTAGCCCGGAGAAGCTGGCATGAGAGGCCCTCTCAGAAATCATCTGCTCATTCCGTGTTAATTATTACGACGCAACAAACGTGCTTAAAAGTTAACGGAAAGAGCAGCACACTAACAAATAATTTGTGGTTCTGTGCTTCATGATCAGATAATATTATAATTAGAATTGTTAAAGCCCTAACGGTTAGGTGCGAAACATTAGCTGTTGCGTCAGTAGAGCCGAAGAATTGGTCGCTGACTTTAAAGGGGTAATCTCTGAACCCGAGTTGACATGATCTGTTAGTCGGAATGGCCGAGATCTGATTCAAAGAAAACCGAGGTCTTAATGGAGAATGCCTGCCGCATTCTCATCACACAGCGTTTACATTAAACACTCAAAGTTGCATTTCTAACTGCCATATTTTGCTCATGAATCTCAGGGGCCTGGTTATCAAGTCGTAGCATAAACAATTAAGACCATAATTCTACTCCGAGCTTGGGCTATTTTTACTTGACGAGTCTTAACAAAGATGAAACCGGTCGCAGGGTTTCGATGTTGAGGGGAACATCACCTAAACCTCCTCTGTTTTGAAAATTTTATTAAATTCTGATGATTCATAAAGAGGAATTGGAGGATGCGACCTGTAACATACCTATTGAAAGTATAAGAACCAACGGGGTAGAAATCAGTGGATCGATTTCCTTCAAAATATGCACTCTGGTAGCGCGTAACTGAGGTTGACCACCAGGTCTTACTACACGATGAGTGACCACATGCCTTAAAAAACTATATTGTAAGCACAACAGAATATGCTATTGTGAGGACAATTATAATAGAAAATCATTCAACTGCAGGTCGGACCACAACCATGGCAAGAAAGAAGCAGCAAGGTAGCACAACCTTTATTGCATGTGACCAGATTATTCACAAACTGCACCCACGCACACCTGTTTGTCCCACAACGCAACATACACAGAGAACTACAACATGTCACATCCGTGTATCGTTGGCCTGCAGTTTGTTGAATTTTGGTTGCCTGTAAGACACCGTAGGCTTGCTTCCCCAGATTGGAGTTGTTCTAAAAATCTTGATTTAGAGAATTACGCACCGGAGCTGTATTGGATGTTAAAAGTGAGCTCAAAATGTTTCCTGAGTACGGGAGGTTTATGCGCATGTTGAATGAAAGCAAAGTTTTAAGTAGAAGTTATAAAAGGCACTGAAAAATGCATAGGCACTCCGAGTAAGTATTTGGTATACTCACTCTGGTTTAACGTGATAGGTGTCTCGTTAAAAGTGATGATATCAGCATTCTAGAAATACCAGTTACACAGATACAGTGATTTATTTTCCCTGTTTGAATTATGTATCATATACCATAAAAGCTTGCAAAAGATGTGCTCATTCATGGGCACTGATATGAAGTATATCCCTTTGGGCATAACATCCAACTTTGTATCTGCAGAAACACTGTGAATAGCTGGCTTTGGGTGGCGCGCGTCATGTACTTACTTACTACCGACTGAGACATACTGAAGCAGGGTTCTGTATAGGTAAGTTTCCGCGAACATATTCAACCCATTGCAGTACTATCAATTTGGAGCTGGTTAACATTATATTTGAAAATGATCGTAGCAGATCTATTCAAAAAAGCAAATGACGCAAACCATGTGTAAGCGACAAATCGCTTGGAAGTCTTGAGTGAATGACTTTCCGCGTTGTGCTACAAAACAACACTGGAACTGGAATACGGTGCTGTTTACAACTAATGTAAACAACAATGGATAACACCTCAGCAATCTGTGATTGAGGTACTGGCGTATCAAACAACTACAACAATCCAAGGTAGTCAGCAAGCGGAGCTTCAAGTCCACGTAGTATTGACTCAATGTACTGCGCCTTAAGCAGGCTTACGCATGACCAATGGGATGGTGAGGTTGCCGTGAATCGTGAGTGTTTGCCCAGTGCCTTTCACACGTATACAGTTCTTGTAATTAACGTGTCTTAGTTGCACATGGAGTAAAATTTACAAGTGCATCACGGACGAGGTGGTTTCATGTATGTGAACTCTGCTCCCATGACCTCGAAACATCGTCCGCTCACTTGAGATGTGAGGAGTGACTAGCGCGCCAGTATGCGAATGCCAGATTGATGGAGTTAAAACGGAATATTACAAAACTGCAAACATGAGGCGAAGCCACGTAAAGGGACAGTGAGGTCGGTTCAGGACGAAATGCAGGACAATGCATGCGCGAAAGAATGCACGCCATCTATAGATGTTTAAGGTGCAAATGTTTCATTAACTTGGCACGGAACGGTTACCATCGAGAGCCAGATACTATAGATCGGTAAGCACAAGGAAATGAGTTGGATCGATGGCAAAGGGAATCAGAACCCGGAGTCAGATTTCGCTGGGAAGGTAGCGGAGAATAGAACATTTGGCAATTTTCTACATCATGGAAGAGCTGGATAGCTGTTTCGTTTTATTTTCACTCGTCAGTAAAGAGCACTACTGGGTTTTTTTAAGCTTGCACACCGTGACTTCATTCTGAGGAGTAGGAGGCAGCACAAATCCCGTATTGCTCTCAAACATGACGGATGCAGACTTATGAAAGCTAGTCATTTATCTAGTTGTCGACCATTTTGCAGGCCAATGTGCTTCGTGAATGAGAGAAAGTAGTTGACACTTGCGTTAACTGCTGGTTTACTGTGATATTAAACCCTATAGACTATCGACATCAACGACTCCACTCACTTCTGTGAACCCGACAATCGTATTTAGTGGTAAACAGCTGAAACTGACAATACACTATCGCCGGTTGAAACGTCATCGAAATTGCTTCGCCTTGAGTGTGTAAGCAGTGGAACGATCTCTCAGGTTATATTGTCTCTGCCCCCAAATCTATCGATATTTAAGAAGTGATTGGACGACGCATCGCCATACTCACATTTTATTTTATTTGTTGTGCTAGCCAATGGATACATAATGCAACCAATAGGTTTGCATTTCTAAGTGGGAACACCGTGATAAATATACAGAAGTGATTTCCAAATTTTTAGCATATTTCCTTGCTAAAATACTCTTATATTATGTGACGTTAAACATTGTATTTTAATCGTAATGTACCATAAATACACTACTTCGCAAAACTAATTGACGTCATGCACGGTCCCAACACCAGTAAATACTAGGTGAGTGATATGTTACGTTTTGAATCGTTGTTTTGACCTATACTTCACGCACGAAGTGGTTGTGCCTATTAGAGGAAAGTTGCTAGAAACTGCATTATTAATGCTTATTGAACTAGCGGAACGTTAACAAAGGATTTGGGGACGAATATCCTATTATAGAATAGCCGCATGGTACCAAGATCTTATGGTGGAAATTGTAGTGTACCGGAAAACAAGCTCTTTCAGTAACTGTAACATTGGATTTTACGGTTGTTTTAACCTTCGAAATATCCACTTGTTTTACTGACTGCACATCCGTTGACACAAACCGTTTTGGTGAGTACCTCGCTGCACGTTTCTCGCTCTGTCTGATTCGCTTCCCATTCTGGTAGCCTGTGCAATATACGTTAGGTTCAGTCGCCTCCGACCTTTATACTGTCGTATTGGACACGTCTTACGTGTCATTGCTTACCGACTAGTATCCCAGGCTCCGCCCAACGATTGGTGACCCCCTGTCAGGAACAGGTCGCCTGCCATCTTGTATTTTCATTCTGGTGAGCTCGTTCCAGTGGTTTTGTACTTAAATACTTGTGATCATATTATTTTCTCACCTACCACATTTTTATCTGCTTTTTGCTATGGAGTATATAGAGGATAAGCCGTCTCCATGCGCGGTTAACGCCGTTAAGCCTGTCATGTTCAATTCTGTTGCCTTAGCCCCTGCACTATTTTGGGAGAATGATCCTTTACTACGGTTTTTGCACCCAGAATCCATATTTCATATCCGTAGGATTTCTTCTGTTTTCGCCATGTATAATCAGCTAATATCTTGCCTTTCTTAGAATATATTCTCGTAGGTGAGAGACATTATACTTTAAACCATTTAGTAATGAAATACGAGACTCTTAAACAGGCTATTATTCTGCGAATCGCGCCTTCTGACAAGGTCCGCCTGCCGCAACTATTTAGTGATCTGCAGCTAGGAGAGAGGATGCCCTCAGCCTTGTTTCGCGAAATGCCACAGCTCATCGGCACGTCCAACCTGGACGTGGGGATTCTCCGCGAGCTGTGGATACAAAGCCTTCCTACAAGCCCTCAGACTGTCCTTGCAGTAACGAGTGACTTGCCCATCACAGCACTTGCATATCTAGCAGACCGCGTCATCGAACGGCACCAGCCAGAGACTGAAACCAAGACACCTAAGCAGCTTTGTGCTGGCGCAACCACAACGACAGGTGCGACTAGACAGCCGTCGGCAATACACGCATTATCATCGCAGATAGCGTCGTTTCAGCGCCAGATCGAGGAACTCACTTTAAACCGTAAACACCGCAACCGCTCTGGATCATCGCCCCGTCGCACAAAACCTGATGCCACAGGTTACTACTTTTACCACTCGCGTTTCCGTAATAAAGCCCGTAAGTGCGTACAGCCGTGTAGCTACTCCGCTATAGGTGATCCGCCACGCCGGGCTGTAATGGCCACGAACGTTGGCAAAGCCCAAAGTCGTCTCATCTACAGTAGGGATTATGACTCCGATACCCAGTTCTTAGTTGATACCGGCGCGGAAGTCAGCGTCATTCTCCCTATTCCAGATGAGCCGGCCGCTTCTCTGTCGGCAAGCCTCAGTGCCGCCAATGGCACACCAATAGCAACCTATGATCATCGGTCACTTACCATGGACCTAGGTCTTCGGCGCACTTTCCGCTGGGTATTCACTGTCGTTGCAGTCCCCTTTGGCATCCTCGGCATTGACTTTCTCAGGCATTTCGACCTCTTGGTTGATGCGAAACATCAGATGATAGTGGACGCTGCAACAAAACTCAGGGTACTTAGCATCACCGCTGATGTCCCATCTATATCCCCGGTCTATGCATTTCCCCAGACCTCGCCAGACTACGCTAATCTCCTTTCTCAGTATCCCAAGCTCGTTCAGCCAATGAACGCAGCATTGCCCGTGGCAGTTCAAGTCACGCACCACATACGGACGAACGGCCCACCTGTGTCATGCCGTCCACGCCGACTATCGCCTGAGAAACTAAAGGTAGCTAGGGCGGAGTTTGAGCACATGCTTGAACTTGGAATAATCCGCCCTTCCGATAGTCCTTGGTCGTCGCCGCTGCAGATACTCCCCAAGAAATCTGGTAACTGGCGCCCTTGCCGTGATTACCGCGCACTCAATCGCCTTACCGTCCCAGATAGGTATCCCATCCCTCACATGCATGACTATACAGCATGCCTCACAGGTAAGACGATCTTCAGCAAGATCGATCTGGTTCGCGCCTATCACCAGATACCTGTGGAAGACAATGGCATTCCTAAAACAGCCGTCATCACTCCTTTCGGTTTTTTGAATTTTTAAGAATGCCATTTGGACTGTGCAACGACGCACAAACCTTCCAACGCTTCATCTACGATGTTACTCGTGGCCTAGACTTCGCCTAAGCCTACCTCGATGATATTTTAGCTGCCAGTTCATCGGAACAAGAGCACCTCGAGCATCTTCGAACTCTCCTCCAGCGCTTGACCCAACACGGTGTCACAGTCAACCCGACTAAGTGCGAACTCGGCAAATCAACGGTAGAATTCCTAGGCCACCTCGTTTCGCCGTGCGGTATCGAAGTCCTGCCTGATAAGATCCAGGCAATCAAGGACTTCCCAGCTCCGACTTCGTTCAAACATCTCCGTCGATGTTGTGGTTTGATCAAATACTATCAACGCTTCAGTGTACGCTGCGCGCAGCTCAGGCATCCTATGACGGAGCTACTCAGAGGTAATGAATGTAAGTTCGTTTTCCCTGACATTGCACGGGCAGCCTTCGCCAAGCTCAAAGATGCCATCTCCAACCTAGCCCTCCTTGCTCATTCTGAATCGACTGCACCCCTTTCTATTACGACTGATGCCTCAGACGTCGCGGTAAGAGCCGTCCTCCAACAACACGTTGGTGGGCAATGTCAACTCCTTGGGTTCTTCTCCAAGCTCCTGCAGCCAACGGAATCCCGCTACAGCACGTTTGGCAGAGAACTGCTGGCCAGGTACCTAGCGATACGTCATTTCCGGCACACGCTCGAAGGCCGGGCTTTCACGGTCTACACTGACCACAAGCCACTCATCTTCGCCTTCAACTCTGCTTGCGACAAATACTCACCACGGGAAACAAGACACCTAGACTTTGTCACGCAGTTCACTGCTGATATACGTCATGTCTCAGGTGTCGACAATCCCGTCGCCGACGCTCTCTCACGCGTCAACCTCACTCTGCAGTCTTTGCCTACCGTCGACCTTGTCGCCATGGCATCGGCTCAGGCTCAAGACGAAGACATACAGCGCAATCTGCAGTCCACTTCGCTGCATGTGCAACCTGTTCCTCTCCAAACCACGGAAGAAACCATTCTCTGTGACACTTCCACAGGTTGTCCTAGATCCCTCGTGCCTGTCTCCTTCAGACGCACAGTCTTTGACGCACTGCACTCACTATCACATCCCGGTATCCGTGCATCTTTGAAACTGGTCATCGAACGTTTCATTTGGCCAAGCGTAAACAAAGATGTTCGTACCTGGGCTCGCGCCTGCCTTCAATGCCAGCGCTCCAAAGTACATCGTCACACCCGCAGTCCTCTTGGTTCATTTCCTGCCCCGGACTCTCGGTTCTCGCATGTACACTAAGACCTGGTAGGTCCCTTGCCTCCGTCACGCGGATTTGTATACATTCTTACATGTGTCGACCGCTTCACCAGATGGCCAGATGCCATCCTCCTAACAGACTGCGCAGCTGAGACTGTTATCCGGACGTTCTTATATTGGTGGTTCTCGCACTACGGACGCCCATTCACCATCACAACTGACCGAGGAACGCCTTTCGAATCTTAACAATTCAATACGTTCTGAAACTTTTTAGGCTGTCACCGCATTCATATCACAGAGTATCACCCAGCAGCCAACGATTTAGTTGAACACTTCCAGAGGCAGCTTAAAGCCTCGCTCTGCGCCTCCTCCGACCCTTGCTGGAGCGAAAACATTTCGCTCGTACTCTTAAGCATTCGCAGCACCATTAAAGCTGACTTGCAATGTGCACCAGCAGAGCTCGTTTACAGCACGACGCTCAAGTAACCAGGAGAATTTGCTTCACCTCCCGCATTGTCGGGTATGCCTCCGCCTAACTTTGCGTCCTCCCTAGCTCAACGCATGCGTTCACTACGCCCGACACCGCCCCGAGAGCAGACTAGAGATGTGCAAATGCACAGCGGACTCTCTACCTGCACCCACGTCTTCTTCTGCACCAACGCTGTGCGGAGCCCTCTCCAGCCTCCATACACTGGCACTTGCAGAGTTCTGCAACAAACTCCGAAATATTTTACTTTAGACCAGAATGGTCACCGAGCAATGGTGTCCATCGACCGCCTCAAAGTGGCTTTCTTTGACGAGCTACTTGCAACCCATCCTGATGCTCTCGCACAAGCACCCGCACCTGTGGTGACTTTCCGAGCACTGGATAGCCCGGAACCCTCCATACCCATTGAACCGTAACCTATTCCGCCGCGACCCCAGGCAACCGACCGACGCGGTAGACAGGTTAAAAGTCCGGTCCGTTTCGCAGATTTTGTAAACGTTTACTATTTCCATTAACACGCCTTTTTAGTCTTTAGTGGTTATCCTGCGTCTCATCCACAAACATTTTGCAATATCGACAAAAAAACTAAAGATATATTGAAAACCTAAAAAGCGTATTTGCTTTTATCATGCATGCCATGTTCCCTCTCCGGCGTCAAGCCACTTCTCCGACCCTTGCCCACCCGCTCTGAGTTCTACCTTCCAGAAACTCAACCGCCGGAACTGCCCAGGCAATAGTCGAGTGACTCGCCAACCAACTCAACGTAACCCCCGGAGTGACTCGCCAGCCGTCCCAAAGCCCCTTTCCTCACCCAAGGAACAGACAGTCGCCCTCGACCGCAGACACCCACGAACGGATTGGACCCCAAACGCCGCCTAGGCATTGCCGACGAGGACGCCGGATTTCTTCGTGGGACGAGGACGCCCGGATTTCTCGTGGGACGAGGACGCCTGGATTTCTTCGTGGGACGAGGACCGTGGACTAAAGTGCGGTGGGGGGAGTGACACCTCCCAAGCGCACCGTCGGGCCTGCAGCAAAGGAAAGATCTTTTCGGCCTTTTTCTGGACTAGCCAGTTTTTTGCAGTCCTACCAGCCCGCCCCGATGGCCCACCGATGATGCACTCTGGTCCACAAGATCGTCATAAATAATAACTAAGAAAGCCTGGACCCAGCGAAATCTGCTACACACCCCACTTTGGAAGCCCTTACTCAAGCCCATGCAAATATTCGCATCCACCCTCACCTTCCGGTTCCCCCCACTAACAGCTCCATCGAAGGCTTCCATCCTTCAGCCTTCTAGGGAGAGGCCCTTGTAGTGTACCGGAAAACAAGCTCTTTCAGTATTTTGTAACATTGGATTTTACGGTTGTTTCAACCTTCGAAACGTCCACTTGTTTTACTGACTGCACATCCGTTGACACGAACCGTTGTGGTGAGTACCTCGCTGCACGTTTCCCCCTCTGTCTGATTCGCTTCCTATTCTTGTAGCCTGCACAATATATGTTGGGTTCAGTCGCCTCCGACTTCTATACTGTCGTATTTGACACGTCTTACATGTCATTTCTTACCGACTAGAATCCTAAGCTCCGCCCAAATAAATTCTCAGGCAGCAAGCATTGTTGAATAAAAACTAAACCCAATCAAGTAAAAGGCATGAGGTAAATATTCATCTTTGAATATATCCAAACATTTTAGAGTTCTGTTAACTTTAGTCTAGCCCTTGGTTAGATGAATGCGTGTAAAAGAAACAATGGTAAAAATCAGGTTTACTTATTGTCCGGCCATACATTGTGAGCTAAAAGAGTCATCTGGCTTCCTGGTCTGCATTTGTGGGGAATACCACCAACAATCCATTTCTAGTGGAGGAAACCCGATGAAATTCTTATGTCTTATAGTTTACTTGCGAAAGCTGTATGCACAACAGTACTTTGTGCCATCGGATGTGAGATGTACGAGAGTAAATGTACACCCAATGGAAAGACACGAGAAATAGAGTCAGAGCATCAAGGCCCATAGCAGCATAGTTAGACAGTTAGGACAGCAATTGCGGTGCTTTGTAGCCTTTGTAGATATTCCATTATAGTCGTATTGCGTACTGCGGTTATTAAATATTTACCTTATCATCGGGTCACTGATGAAAGAGCGGATTTTATAATCAGCCTTTATCTGCACGATTCACTGCGCAAATCAATGGGGAGAATCAATTTTAGACTATACTATTATTATTAATGTCTGAAAACATTTATTCGGAAGTACAATTATTGTCAGTATTTGGCAGTGATAACGGAAAGCTGAGTGTTTGAGACACATCTATGGTTGGTTTGGAAGTTTCACACATCGTCTGATACTCGATTTTTGGCAGATTTGCGAATTTTCATATCCAAAGCACTCGACGCATATTTTATCTCCTTCAATTTCATCATCGAAACTTCTTGTGCTTTGAAATTGTTTGTCAGAAGGAAGTGCAATAATCTACGACGAAATGTGCACTAGAATGGGTTGGCTTTTAGTTTATGTAGTAACGCTTCAATTAATTTTACCCGGTTTGTTGCGAAAATGTGTCTATCAACCAGAAAGCTGTTAGTATGATTTGTTACACACAAGTAGTTATACATGCAGGATATCACGTGTCGTTTCTAGCAGTGTCAATTAATTAAGCCCATATCAAGACATACAATTGGGTTTACTTTTTGCACTCTTGTTCTCAGGGCTTTCCTGTTGACTTAATAGATTTTGGATATAAATGAAGACAATTTTTGCGATAAAAGTAACTATTTATACAGTTCAGCCTTCCACGTTAGACGTTGTACCCTACACATTGAATAACTCTACGGCTGTATATTGTATAAATGCTTTGCGTTATGTTTTGTCAAGTAACGGTCAGATTCTAGCCAACCACAAAATAGAACCAACAGTTAATCCTGAAGAAATTAAGTACCTCATTGTAATATGCACAATAGATCTTTAAGTTTTTTCGGTCTTACCTCGGAAATTCCATCAGCATAAATAGACGTGCTCTCTTTAATATCATATACATTCCATATGTTTCACATCAACATTTACGTGTTCGGCAAAACTTAAGAAACCACGCTTGGTTCAAGGACTGAAAACGTACATGAAGTTACGATGCTTCGACGACATACTTAGAAAGACAGTCCATGCTGGCTCCCATCTCGAAAGTACCGATGGTTATATTGACTATTTGCCTAGAGCGATGCGGAATGGTTAAAACCCTATTACTGTAGGCAGTGAAGATTAAATTTCACACATCCATCGAAATATGATCAAAACCTTACGGAACAAACTATCTATAACCTATCAACCCAATGATGGTTTTCAGTTTCGCACATGATTATGAAAACATGTGACTGACAGCCAATGATCGTTCTCGGAATTTAACACTGGAGAAATGCGCTTCCAGCAACGTTGCGAACAACCCGCTTAGGTTTCATGCATCATATGCTACGACGAACTGTTCCACGCATTGATCACTCGCCTTTAAAAGCACACGTGCTGGGGAACTCGCGTAACATCTGAAAGAGCAGAAGACCCAGCAAGAGAAAATCACCTAGATATGGAATGAGATAGATCATGATGAGGTCCAATAGCAACAGACAACAGGCAAGGGTGCGTAGCCCAGCCTCTCATACTGTCTATGTACGATATTTCCCCCAAAATGGAGATGAGCCTGACAGCGTCGCTTTATGATCAATGCCGCTCTCCTGCCTCAACTTCAACACAAAGTTCTACCAAATCTTTCAGTGATGTGTGCTAGCAATTTTTAGAGAATTTCCTCTTTCATACACAATAATTTTGTGAGATGTTATCTAACACCCTTAAGAATATCAAAAGCATTCACTAAGTTAAATTATTTCTGCAACCAATATTGCAAACGACCATACACAAAGAAATCTGAAAGTCGACCTTTTCTTGTAATTTTTTATCTACTTATTCCTGCAAAAACTTTGAAGCATGGGTTTTAGTGAAAACAACGGAATTTTTTGTCTAATTTCCATATAAGTTCGGTTATCACTGACGTCCACCATTTTTGTACAGTAGATGATTATATATATATATGTATTTATATGACAAGTCAAGTTCCACAAGTTCACGAATGTACATAACATTTCCTCTGTTGATTATATCCGAGTAATTAAGTTTCGTTCAGTTAGCCCCGTACCCGTTCTTCATGCTCCGATGACATGAGCCGTTTGTTACAAATCGAACATCAGCATGCTATATTCCCAAAGTTGGCCAGAAGAACGCGAACACCTGATGAAAAGTACCGGGACGAATTAGATGGCGAACGATTCCCGGGTATTTGATGGTTCATTGATTGGGTTTACCTGTAACAAAAGGCTGAAACATTCGACATTTCGATTATTCCCAAGTGTTGTTAAGGGGTCTTAAGCAACTTTATTGTTTTTCGATTATGTTCTGACCTGCTTAGTTTAATTGATATAAAGTTGTTTCCAGTAGCAGAAATTGTGAAACAAAGGAATTGTTAGCATTAAGGCGGATCATGCTGTCACATAAAAAACTACTGTGTGGTTTGAAGTGCCATTGTGACCTGATGTGGATGGTATATGACTGATCAGAGAATACTCAAGCCTCATATGTTTAATGATTGTGATGTACCTTATCAAGAAATATGAAGGCTTCCAAAGTTTCGCTGCCAATTTTCGCTGTATTAACCTGCACCTATTTTTATTGGCCACTGTATTGCACATACCGCTATTTAGTATGTGAACCCTATAAGTACGGGAGTGTATCTCGATGGGCAGCTCTGCTGAAGTGTGAAAACGGTATCACTCGACATTTCGTACGCCTTCACTGATGATGAGTGTTGAGATGACCTGAACTATTCCAGGTAGGTTGATAAAATACTAGATCGTGGATAGTACCAGAGAGTATCCATACAAAGAGATCAGGAGACAAACATGTGAACCATAATGACTGAGTTTTACAGATCCCAGATATCTGACTCACTGATGATTGGCTGGGCGGTGGCCGTCTGTTTGGATCGCGTGATGGCTGGCATCGAGTCAAGTGAAGCATTTGGGTTAGGCTTCCGTTTATGACACTTACTTCATCAGTTGACATGTCTGCCTATATCCTCCAGTTCTTGACCCCATATGAATCCATCCGGTGGTTATCGATTCTGTACTGGGCGTCCGCATACTGTATCCAATTCTGGTACTGACTTCTGTTTTGCACATTCTACTCGATCAGAATCTGCGTCTGTTATTTTCGGCAACGAGAACACTTTCATTAATTGTTGAAAGTAAAGCTTGGGATTGCGGTGAGGTAAACAAGGATTGCAGTCAGAACGGAGTCTAAGCCGGTTCATGTGACGGTACCAGATTACGCCATGGACTTATAATAGATAAGTGGCTTGACCACTTTGTTTGGTAACTGCAACAGGGGTTAGTTGTTTTTGCATTGGCGGAAACCTCTAGACATACCAGGTCACTAATCTTTAGAACCTGCCCAGTCCCACGCTACTGGTGTTGTGACAATTCTGTACATTCCAGGTGGGCTAATTTGCTTTGCTCCAACATAATTGTATCTCAAGGAGACCTAAATTCTCCTGTCTAAGAGCATTTTCGACGGTGAATATCCATTATACGCGGGATGTGGAGTGAATCGGCAAACCATGAAGAAGCTTTATTTTCACACGTACATTGGACTGTCCGTGGCGCCTTGATCAGTTGGTAAATAGTGTATGATGGGATAAAAAGCATAAGTTTACCAGACTCGCAGGATGGATATGCAAAAGAAAATTAAAATCAGAATGTTCCAACATGGAGCGTGAAGTGTCCGTGGTTAAACCAGTGCACTTCGGCAAACTGTTGTGTAGACTTTATTACTAAGATGAAAGTAAGTGTGTCTTGAATGCTGTCATGTCTGGTGGGTTCACCACATATCATGGTAATGCATTCCAGTGAGAACAAATCCTAAGTAAGTAAAAATACGTTTCAAAATTCAGAGGCGAATGTTGCGTCATTAATTGCAGGCGGTTGCCTCGGCATTTTTTGTAAGGGGCCCGTTTAACGTGTCCAAACTGCGCTTAAACTAACCATATAAGTGAGGGTGAATGGGTGGTAGTCGCACGTGCGTCCCACCTTGAAATTTGAAAAATGTCGTAAATTCCTCCGCAGTGAACTGTGGTCCATTTTCGGACACAAGTGTTTCGAGCATGCCTAGCGCAACTGAACTAATTTGGCTGATGCAGTGGTTAAGGTCAATCTGCGTCGCTTAAGAATGAGATATGATCCGCCGGCAGCTGAACCTGCAAATTCCACCTGAACGGGAAAACAAGGCATCGTTTTTTCCGGCCACGATACGCATGCAAGATGGTTTTCGCACGTTGCGCCATCGCAACTCTTTTGCACAGCTTACACAGGTACGCGATATGTATGGGACATAGGGGATGAGTTCGGAATCGGAAACTTGTGATAGCCAACCATCATGTACGTGCTTCATCAATTTACGAAACATCGCATCTAGTGCTGTGTTGTTATTTGGATTTTAGCAATACTAGCAAACATTAGGTTGTGCTGAGATTTCCTCTGTTGATCTCCTAGTTTACTTAAAAATAGTAATCACTGTCTCGTTGTTGTCTACCAGTTGCTCAGCAATTAAACGCGACAACGTATCGGCTTGCCTTAAATAGGTTGTCGAATGGTAATGGATGCTGGAGTCATATGCCAGTACATAGAGCTTATCTCTGTAAACGACTTGCCGTGGTTCCAGGAATGCTTATATGTGATCCGAGTTTGGTCAACAATTGTTTGCAATCGGTACGTAAAGTGAAACGTCTTCTGTTTAGCATTCCGTGGAACCTATTAACAGGAAATACGATAGTCAAGCCTATCTTTTCCACCTGAGAGTAATTCTTCTCCGTTACTGAGAACGATCGACCTACGTGGATAACAGCTTTCATAGAGCTGTCTAGGAAGATATGGGATATCATAACGTCGAGGTTATAGTTTCATGCACCAGCGGCAAACAAAATGTGAAGCTTAGGAGCAAGCAGTGTGTGGAGGCCGGAATGCGTGATCTTTTATCCGATTAGTCGCATTTTGGCATTAAGTCGACTAGTTTCACCTGATCTCTTCATGGATATGTCATACGGAGGTGTTCGCAGTTGATACATTTCAGGTAGGGAGTTGGAGCAGATACTAAGCATTCTATGTAAAGAGCGTAGGTTATTGAATTCTGTTGGTGCTATCATGATAGCAATAGCAGAAATATTCCATGGCACATGAGGATATACGTGCTGATCAATGCTTAACTTCAGGTATTTAGCTGTGGTAAGATTAAACTGCGCTTCTGCCATGGCAGACGTATTCCGCAGTCCTTTATGTGATCCAACACCTGGTCAAGACTCAATGATAGCTCCTTTGGAATGGCTCCCACAAATAATATATCATATAAATAAGCTGCAACACCCTCTATGTCAGTGAGAATGTATCCATTACCTGCTGAAAAATGGCTGGCGCTGTTCTGATACCAAATCGTAATCGATCAAAATGAAGTAAACCACATTGTGTGTCAGTTGTCCCCAATTCCACTGAGCCACTCTCAACAGTGGACTGTAAATATGGATTCGGTAGACCCAGTTTGGCATACAGCCTACCACCTGAAAGTTTCACTAAACTGTCTGGTGGAATTGTTAGTGGATAGTTGTGCGTCTAAATGGCCTTAGTAGGACCTATCATAAGATTTGCACGCGCGTCTTGCATGCGCCAGGTTAATTTGACGCTTTTCCACCGTACTGTAATCATGCCACAGGTTCGGTGGGCCTTGAGGTTCCACGTCAAATATTTGAAACGTAGTGTCTGGTTCTTGATCCCGCATGTTCAGAAGTCCTGTGCGAGCGTCCGCGTCTATCATAGACGGTAGGTCAGAAATAAACATCATAAACTTTAACTGTATCTGTGTCATGGATAAAAGTTTAAAGCTTTCCTATTTGCAATTTACTATACCTGCGTAGATAATGTATCCACCCATGACGTGTTTAACAATTTTTAAACAGTGATAGCGTGAGAGGGCAGATGTGTTCGTCGATGTTCGCAAGTATGTTGCAGAAGTTTCGTTGCCAATCTGTGAAACATACTCAGTACTGCCATGAGGATCTGATTCGCAGAGCCACTGCCAGATTCAAGTGAAAATTGATTATCTACTGCGTGTGTTGATGAGTAAGGAAATTCGCCAAAAATGTGAGTGAGACACCGGACTGTATCATTGAATAAAAATCACGTGGGTACTTTGCAAAATGTAATTCACAAAGCGGTAGTATTCCGTGGCCCCAAAGTTACGAAGCATTGTTCGTGCTCGCCATGCATACTCCTTGTCACCTAACTCAAGACGAAATCTGCCTTACAGCATTTGAACCAGGACTCAAATGTAACACCGGATGAAACGTCTAATTGGAAAATCTCAATACCAGACACAATTGCTTCCACATTTTTTTGTTCATCATGCGGTGCATTGTCTTTGAATTCATCGATTGGTTACGTGTCAGAGGATCGAGTCGAAGGAGCTGAGCGGCTTCGGAATGCATCTGCTGTTGTTGGAGAATCCCACAGAGATCGTCTACTAAGAGTGTCGTTTCAGTTGACAATTCCGTCGCCACTTACTATGAACTTAACTATTCCATAATGTGGATAAAATACAAGAGCTTGGATAGTAACAGATAATATTAATACAATGTGATCAAGAGTCAAGATTTATGCATGCATATCATGGTGACGAAGGTATACCCCTCACTAGTGGCTTACTCACTGATGTTTGGCGGTGTGGTAGTACAGTCTGATTGAATCGGGTAATGTCCGGTATCGGGTCATGTGAAGCATTTGGGATGGCAACTAGAAGATCCGAATTTAGAGTTAAAAATGTACACTAGACCATAAGTGAAGACTTGATCTCGATCATAGGGATAGGTTTATTGATGTGACGATTGTCATGAGTATATTGCACTCTACGATACATATATAAATATATTGCTTTGTTGGCTACAAACAAATTTATGACTGTATTTGTAAGGTTTGTCTTGTCACGTGGATTGATTAGCGAAGCATAAACTAAGCCTCAACATAGAGTTTCACCACAGAACGTCTAGACACACATAATTTTACAATGTAACTACTGTTTTGAACAACCATGTCCGTCACGTCAAAGTGTTGACGACTGATAAAATAAGATGTTTTCTAGGAAGAGATCAACTTCCAGGCAGCTTCGGTTACAACATGCTAAAACGTAACCATATTTTAGAGCAGAGTTTATATTACAGTTTCAAATAAAATTTACGCACTCAGTGCACACGTCGACAGCGAGCACTTGTTTGACAATTTCGGTCCGAAGCCTTTACTGTGAAAACGTCAAAACCAAGGAGATGGGTTATTGATCATGAAATGATAAACTTGCAACTTATGTGGATGATTGCAGTTTAACTACTGCGGCTGTTGTTGTAGGATGCATTGTTTAAACTTCCGAATTCACTTGGTCCGAATCTAGAGTGGCCTAATATACAATGGTGACTGTACTGTGTCTTGGCGTTCTGTGGTGACAATGGATGTTGAAGGATAGTATATGCCTGGCTAATCAATTCAAGTGATGCGATAAAGATCACCAGTAAATGGTAAATTTGCTTGGGGATAATAACGCCATATTCAGTTGGAAGACCAAAATTAACCGGTGTACTCTTCGTAGCGAAACATGTGTTTTGAAGAGGAAAACAGAAGAAGCTGTACAAATCCAACGAAATTCGACCGGAAATTATGAAAAACCTGATGTCATTTAAAAAGTCACCTGATTTATGATTTTCTAATGGTGTAGCTTTGGTCATCATCAAGTTTCGGAGACAAGTGCATAATAATTTAACCAGAAAATTAATGTGATGGACTTTTGTGTGCCGCATGCAAAGGCAGATGAGATCTCACTGAAGTATTCCACAGTCTTCGAGTCTAGTAATTAAGTTCTAGATCTCCAGTTTGTTAGTAAACACGGCAAAATATTTTTGACCATTTGTGGTTATTCGCTGATGTGAATAAAGAACCAAACCTATTCCCTATTTTAAAGCTGCTTTGCACGGATACAAGCAATGCGATGATTGTCCACGCACACGTTTCACCATCGTTTAATGGTTAGATCGTGGTTAAATAGCTATAGTGAATTATGCATTCTTCTCACATCTCCAGTTTATGGAAGAAACACTTAGTATTCATAACCCTTGAAATTCTCTTGGATGCAGATGCTTAACGTTGATGGAAAGATATCTTTTACTATTCAAAATGACCGGCACTGATTTAAAGATATTCACAGATATACCGTAGGATTGAAGCACAGATGACTGGCAAGAATATGGGATGATATTGAATGCCTTAGAAAAGTCAATGAACTACAGGTCCACCTACCAAACTTTGCGTGACACAAGTAAATTGGTTGAAACTAGATACCTGTTACGCAATCTGTGTTGAAACTGTTTGAGCAAGCCACGTAACTTTAAACATCCTCCAGTACTTTGCTTTTCAGCCTGGTCGGCAAATTGACTCAAACTCCTGCAAAGGTTAGAGGTCTGTAATTCTCACTCGCTTTCCTTAAAGATAGTGCGAAAATAATTGTTTACATTATGTATGTGTTGAGCAGCTTGGAAGCATCATCTCTTGGACACCAGGGTTGGACCCAGGTTGCATATTTGCACTTCGTATAAGCTCAAAGAATGAATTGTATCCCCACAAACAGCTTTGCTTTAGTTTATCTTTCACAAAAGTGTGAGCAAATCAGTCTACATAACAAGGACGTCAATAAGAGGAGAATCTGATGAGCTCCTGGATAATTTCATTGGTACAATGCTCGGCGAGTAGGCCATAGTTGTCATGATCTGAGTGTGCAGCAGATTCGTTAGATCTAAGCAACACCGGTATAAACGGATTTGAGTTATCACGACTTTCAACAAATCAAAAGCTAAACTAGACAGATCCCACGTAGCCGAGCGAATCGTAGCAGATAGTTGAAATTCGTTAGCACCACCTAATAGTGCATTAAATTGGTTTCCGAAGGAGCTGCTCCATCTCTTCAGCAGACACCTAGCAGAAACATGATGAATTAACCCTTTACATGCATCTCATTGAATAAGTAATGTGAGAGAGAGGGATTCCAGGGAGGCATGATGTACATTTATTATAAGCCAGCTGGATATCTTTATCGGGCAAAATGAAGCAATACGATATTTTGCTATTTGTATACTTGCCTGACAGTCAAAAATCAATACATTCGGACTCTGGGTGCGGTGTACACTGCAGTCTCTAACAAGGGTACAGTTGAATCACCAACACGTGCTGTTATTGCAACCTAATAGATACCATAAAGAAGGTCCCTTGCAAAGCCACTTGACTTTGTGAAAGCCAGACCTATTAGAGACGGGGCCTGACTCTCCATGAACCTGGTGGATTGATCTACGTACTGATGTAAATTTACTACCAGCCTTAATTAACAGGCTTTTTGGCTAACACTAACTGTGCACGAGATTTTTACCTTCTTTATGTAGATAAATTTGAAACCACCCATCACTAGACATCAGTCCACTGAGTAGGAATAATGTCCGGACTCGGTGCTCCTTTCTACTTGGATTACTTTGAACCGCGCGGATTTAGGACATAGCTCAGTCGAACGAGTTGCATCATTTCTATCAAAAAGGTGGAATGCAAATATCTTCGAAACATTTAGGTCTGATTTAGCTTAAACAAAATCCTACTTTCACGACTGCTACTTGTAACGTGAGATATCGGTACTGCATAGCCTGGCAAGTATATTTCCTTGTATATGGCGACGGAGGAGTTTCGTTTCAGTGAAAGTCAATATATTCGGGTGGAATTTATATACCACAGCTCCCACGTTGCATCTTTTGTTTCTTAGGCTATGCGCATTGCTGTTCACTACTTAAAAGAGTTTCGCCCTTTGGTAAGCCCAAGTTCGTAAGTCAACAGAACTAGCTCCACAGGAGCAGCAATGGATCGCTGACTCTCTACCCGTGAACTACGTCCCCCGATTCACGGTTGCTAGTAGATATCCATATGAGAGAAAACCCGGCTGCACAGTTTTGACTCTGACCATTTCAGTTGAAATGCGCAACGCAGCAGTGCTTTTAACTTTTCTGGTATATAAAGAACAACTCGCAGTAGGTGTGGAAGATTGATCGGATTACAGCCTATTATTTTCCCAAGTCCGATAAACCTCTGCACAATAACTCTAGGAAAAACAAGTGGAATATTTTCAGTGGTACACTTCTATAGCCACTATTGCTTGGCAAGCACTCGCTCTTCTGGAAGTGGAGCAGAAGATTTAGCAATGTCCCGCATGCCAACGTTGATGCCGCTAAACGGGTCACTGGAAAGAGCTGTATCTGGAACAAAAGTTACAGACATAGTGGATAAAATTCACGAGAGAATTTATTAAACATTGTAGGCATGGTTTGTCCACAAGGTGACCGTTGTAAGAAAGAATTCGCGAAACCAACTTGAATGGCTTCTATATCAAAGTATAAACTGAACTACCTCTTCTGCTTTTGCCTATGGTATAGGAATGACTACTACCTTCATTGTCATCCTTCGCTTGTATTTGGCAGGTGCAGGTGCACAGTGAAATAGACTTCAGTCGCTCAGAGTAGCATAACGAAAATCCAGATGTGTCACGCTCTGCAAGGCTGCCATCAGTTGGTTCCATCATGAAAACAAAAGACTTCGTCATTATTATGAATCCACTGGAATTTTCACTTATCCCTTTTTCTAGATCACCTGATATTTCAGGGATAGCTTCAATCTGCTAAATGTTTCAATCTATGAAAAAACTTTGCGGACCAGTCTTACTAGAACTACAATTTAATGTGAGCAGTTGCGCATTGAACGCTAGTAACAGTCAGGGCAGCTATATAGAAAGATTCTACTACTAGGCAGAACGCGCAACGTTACGTTTTAAATCCATCGCACATTTCGTGAAATCAGTTACCCCATATGTCACAATGCATTCTGCCTACCTGTTCGGTGCCACTTTCGGAACCATCCGCTTTGCAACACAAAGCCAAAGTTAGACAGAAGAGATCAGTTGTAAGACTGCAAGTTTAGACCAGTTACCAACTAGAGGCCGTAGGCAAGTATTAGTAAATCGTTCGCTGTCAACTGGTTCACGGTAGTCCACAAAGTAGTCGACAGAAGCATTGACCACATAATACGGTGGGGGCCTAAATGTACCGAACTTGATTTATCAACTCGCAAAACTGGTTCGTGCCTACCGTGCGGCCGCACTGTAACTCGTCTCTCGCTTTGCCCTTTGTGGCCACTCCAATTCTCCTCACAAAATATTGCGCGTGCGCTCGTTCGAACCAGTTCGACGAGCTCTACTCAGTGCTTCCCAACTCTTGGATCTAACCGGTGTGGATTATACTCTTTCTCCAGTTCCCAGTTTTCGGCATATTCTTTGCCGAATTTTACTTGTGTAACTACATCAGACCGGTCTTTCGGAAAAGATTTTGGTCTCATTCGGAAGAAGAAGCTGAGGGCTCCCAAACTACGCGGCAACCATCCCTATAAGTTGCAGCATAACAAAGTTAGAGCCTTTTTGCTCCGCTCATCAACTGAGCAGCTCTCAGGAAGCTTATCAGCGCTCCACCTGCATCGTCGCTTAAGGCAGGCCGATTAACACACGCTGCCGCTTTGTTTGTGTGTGTACCACTGCAAGTCTATTGATCGCTGAATCCGACAGTCTGCGCGTTACGACCCCCATCTGCCCCTACGCCTGACCTTGGTGCGGTCGAACAACTCTCAGTTCGTGTGCGTGTTCTGACCTATTCGTGCGTCACCCCTAGCGCAAAATACACTCACCAAGGCTTTGTTGTAAACAAGAGGATAACTAGCATTCCTATGGTTCAGCGTCGCCTATGTTGTGCAGACAACTGCAGTAAGGTGCTTAAGATCAGTATTACCTGTTCCAGCTGCATTATATCGTACTGCCCGCAATGTGCAGGCAAATCTGTCCAAGAAGTGAGACAGACAAACCAAGTTGCTGACACAATTTGGTTTTGCCCATCATGTCAATTGATTCCAGTTGTCAACTGTTTATCATTGCTAATGAAAAAATGCGATAGGATGACTGAAATAACGGCTGGCTAGCCGAACAACCTCCTCGTGGTGCCAGCTGGGTGGTTCGGGTTTAACCCGTTCCAGCAAATAGTTCGGCGGCAGTGTTCCAGGACGTGGTGGGTTTTCGCCTGGCAAACGTTCTCCCTATAAAAAGCCACAAATGTCTGCTTATCAACACTGCGACGTGGCGGATGTGACTCGCCACAAAATAAAGTCACTGGCCCGTGGATATCTGGAAAGTGCTATCCAACCCAAGGACATCAATCGCTTATGCTCACATTCCTGACGACAACAAACAGTCAAAAATGCTGCGGCACATTTAAAGACACAAGCTACATTCATACACAGATACATACGTATATGCACTCATACACTTACATACACTGTTATGCCAAACATGTACTTTTGTACATTATTGATCACACTGTTAGCTAAACATGATCATGCCTGTAAAGGTGTGTCTCGCATGGTCGAGAATAAAAGTTTATTTATTTATTTATTTAAATACTAAGGTCGCTCCCTCGGAGGTAAATATGGCCACGATAATACCTCACCCGGTCAAAGTTAGTTCTGCGTCTAAACCGAAGAAAAGAGCTAGACGTTCCAACCGCACTGCAGCCTCTGTGACTCTAAACCCACTGGGTCACCTCACTCCCATCAGTGGGCAAGCCTCAAACATGCCTGCGCCCACTTCTCCAACCATAAACGCTTCACTTGGAGATTCATCCATGACACCGATAGCTCACAGCCGAAGGAAATCCGGTGCAGATAACAAGCAGGTAACGTACGCATCGATTGCATCGACAAACACACCGGGAGCGACACACACAAGTTCATCTTCAGTACCGAGCACGCGTGGCCCAAAGCAGCTTTCACTGTCAACTCCAGTGGTGCCCTCTAAACAACCTGAATTGCCGGCAAGAAGTATAAAGCCAACTCTTGCTAGACAAAACCACGCTGCGCTAACTCTCGTGTGCACCAATGTTCCCGAATCCAAATCTAGCACAAGAAAAGGCAAGTTACAAGACGATCGCAACCAGTGGAGTTCCATCTGCGAGGCGATTGGTATTCGGGTTGAGCCTGCAATGCTGCAACGCGTAGCACGTCACCCGACCTCAGTGCACTCTGGTGAACCTCGAATTCTTCGAGTAACTCTAAACTCAGCAGATGAGACAGAGGCTGTCCTGCTCTCAGCAGTTCGTCTTCGCAACTCACCGAGCGGAGTGCGCATATTACCTGATCTACCTTGGAAAGACCGCGCAAAAGAAGCAGTGGAGCAACGCGGTATTGCTACTAGGGATAGCAAGAAAACACTATTTGTTCATGGTGTTCCCGAGCTCCTGCATGCCTTTGATCACGATGCACAAACACATGACCGAGAACAGTGGTGCTACATCCGCGAAGCACTCTCTGTTAACAATGTTATTGCCAAATCCCTAACAAGAGTTCCGTTATCACCTAACTACAAGGGCTGCGGTCCAAGGCTAATGAAGGTAATACTACACTCTGAGGGAATGACGCAAGTTCTGTTGGATAGCTGGTTAAAGATTCGAGCTAGGTTGCCAACAGAAATACGGCTAAAGGCAGCAGGCGAACGACCAAAAGTCGGAAGAAATTCGATGGAACTTGCAAACCCTGCAAATTCTTTATTTGCACAGTCCTTCGGAGAGATCGACACAACAGCGCCCACGTCACACAGGAGGACCGAGCACAGCACGAGTGAACCATCAGTTCAGGAACGCTCAATAATGTCATGTAACACGACTGAAATACACAAACCAAAAAACGATTAATTGCCGGCCACCTAACGGCCGGCTTAAAAGCGAACACAAACTTGACATCCACCAATGAACTCCTAACCACAAAAGCCCTATCTTGCATGTACACAAACGCTCAAGGCCTTCGAAGCAAGTTGGCCGAACTTAGAGAACTCCATGCCTCACAACCGCGGGACCTCGTCATGATTACAGAGACATGGTTAAACCCTGAGATAACCGACTGTGAGATCAAGTTACCCGGTATGTCGCTGCTTCGGACCGATAGAACCGGAATGGGTGGCGGTGTGATTCTTTACTATAATACAAGCCTCCGATGTGAAGTTATCGATCACCCAGAAATCCGAGCTCCCGATTCGCTTTGGTGCCGCCTTTGGTTGCGAAACAAGGACACATGTCTACTAGCCGTGGTTTATCGCCTGCCAAACTCAACGTCGGAAATGGACTCCAAACTGTACCACGTTTTTCAGTTTGCTTTGAACAAGTCCTACACCCACATTCTTATCGCGGGAGACTTTAACGTGCACGACATAGAAACGCCGGCAACTGACGGTACGCAGTTTAAAGCCTGTTTGCAAGAACTTATTGCTAGCCACCCTCTTTACAACCACGTAACCTCTCCCACCAGATTTCGAACTTCTAACAAGCCGTCGATACTAGATCTTGTGCTAACTAACGAAGAACTCATGGTTGGCGGGATAGTTACAAGCACACCACTGGGTCGTAGTGATCATGTCACTCTACTCTTTGATTATATATGCTATGCCGAGTACCCAGAAAAGGAGGAAGATAAAGTGCACACTGTCACGCACTACAATGTGTTGTCCAAGCTTGTTAAGGATACATCTTGGACTTTCTTATTCGAATGCCCCCCAGATTTGGCCTGGGATATGTTTACAAGGACTTTGAGCACACTGGTAGCGCAAGCATCGGAACAGAAGTCCTTCCAACCCAAAAACCAGAGTAAGTCATTTCTGAGGAGCAGAACACGTAAATGTATGTCCCGGAGGGATTTGGCATGGCGAAATCACCAGGGTTGCCCGAATGCCGAAACCTGGACTGCATACGTGACACATCGTAACTTCTGTGTGAAACTGATCCGCGAAGACAAGGTCACGCATCAGCAGAAGTTAATGAAGCGATTCTGCACTAACCACAAACTCCTGTATAGGCACATTAACGGCCTTCGAAAGGTAAAGCGAGGGGTTCCGGCGCTAGTCACGGCTGATGGATACACGCGGTCAGCAATGGAAGCAGCTGATCTCCTACGGCTTCATTACTCTCAAACGTTCCAACAAGTGTCGAGCCCAAACATTCACCTCATTTCTAATACTCCACCATCTGGTTTAGAAAACATCACCTTCACTACGGAGACTGTGTTGAAGAAGTTGTTATCCTTGCGTATCCACAGTTCTCCCGGAGCTGATAACATCCGACCAAAGGCTCTACAGGCAGTAGCTAGTGATCTAGCTGAACAACTGGCTGTTTTCTATCAGCGATGTCTAGAGGAAAACCTTATTCCACCAGTATGGAAGCAAGGGGTCATCACTCTTATCCATAAAGGAGGTAGCCGCACTGATCCTGCAAACTACCGTCCAATAACATTACTTCCCGTACTATCCAAAGTGATGGAATCAATCGTCGCAGACGTGCTGATGCAATATTTGGAAAGCCACAATTTAATAGCCCCAGAGCAACATGGCTTTCGTCAAAAGCATTCGTGTAATACTAACCTATTAATTGCACGTAATAGCTGGACTGAAGCTGTTGATGATGGAGTTGGAGTCGATGTCATCTACCTGGACTTTTCAAAGGCTTTTGATCGTTTAGACCATCGAGTTCTCCTTCAGAAGCTTCGGATCTACGGCATTGGCGATCCAATCCTGAGTTGGATTAGCAATTTTCTACAAGAACGACGGGTAGTGATGAGAGTCCGAGAATCATTTTCTCATGCAACCGACGTGACGTTTGGAGTACCACAAGGCTCGGTTCTTGGACCTCGTCTATTCTTGGTGTTCATTAACGATTTGGCGAGATCAATTACTTCCGATTTCTTATTTTTCGCTGATGATATCAAGATATCGCGAAGGATCAGAGGACCGGATGAACATGAACGGCTCCAGTACGATCTTAACACAGTGTCGAACTGGTCAGTTCAAAACGCTCTACCGTTCAACGTAGACAAATGTCGCGTAGTACAATTATGCCATAGACATAAGTACACCTACATACTTAAGACAAACGAATTGCAGAATAGCTCCCAGGAACGTGATCTTGGTGTGATCGTACAGAGTGACCTCAACTGTTCAAAACAGGCTGAGGTAGCTGCCAAAAGAGGCAACCAGCACGTCGGCATGCTGCGAAGGGCATTCGGGAGATTTGACCCATCAATCTTCCCAATGATGCTCAATTCCTACGTGCGTCCGCTTGTTGAGTACGCAATCCAAGCTCGGCAACCTTGGTTGAAACGCGACCTAGAAGCGATAGAGGCACCACAACGGAGAGCAACAAAGAACGTGATGGGCCTGCGGTATCACTCTTACCACCGAAGACTGAAGTTGCTGGGAATTTTCAGCGGACGTTATCGAAGGCTGCGCGGCGATCTCATATTAGCGTATCAGATATTGAGTGACCCCAACCACGTATGCCGCCATTTGCTGAAACTTAGCCACAACACGCAGCTCAGCGGTAACTGCTTGAAGTTGAAGGAACAATACAGCCGTCTAGAGTGTCGACGGAATTACTTTTCCCTTCGAGTTTGCAAACCATGGAACTCACTCTCAGACTCAGTAGTATCCTCTCCTACCCTGGATGTTTTCAAAAAACGATTAGATGTTGCTCTCAGCTCCCAACATTATGTTACCTAAGCTCCTCTGTTGTGGATTACGCCAAGCATGTTTGCAACTGGACTAATGTATCAAATGGACCTAAGTGAGCGACCATATTTTATTTTCTCACTCCTTACCTCAACTATCACTGCGCCCCGGTGTCTTTCTGAATGTATACGCGCGATATTTCTTTTTCATTTTACACTGATGTTAATTATCAAAGTATTCATCTCGGCGGACGTTCGATAGATGATCCACACATATTTTAATTGCATCATATTCACCGCTACCATCCTACGGGACGTGTCAAGCACTTGCTTTTATCTCGTGATAAATCATTGTTCATTGTTCAAAACGTAGGCGGAACACCGCAAAATAAGGAGCATGCAATAAATTTTATACGAAGTTAGTTTCTCTGATATTTTATTTTGGATAAAATTTGAGTTCATATCTTCTGTTGACGCAGGTTGATTTGCATAAGTCTGTTAGTTCTGTCGCGATGTCCGCCACTTGATTAGATAAGTTTGATCAAAGATCAAATGAGCCAAACAGAGTCAACCCGGCTATATTTGCAACCATTGGGATACTACAATATTGGGCGATATAGCGGAATGGGTAATAAGCCGGCGTTGCCATTTTTCCAAAAGAGACCCAACCATTGAATAAGTGTTGAGTATTTTGCTTGGAATTTAATATGCTAGAAAAGATAAAGTACATAATTCTACATAACTCCGACAAAACCTTTATTTAACCGAGAACGAGCTATAATCTAAAAGTTATAACATAGATCATCTTACCTGAATAGATATAGAAACTGGCGTTAATATATCTTTGCGGATACAACAATCCAACATCAGATGTACATTATTTTGAGCCGCTACTGCAGTCACTTTTGAAGTGATGAATGCACTTTGAACAAAAAGAAAAGCATCGCCTATCCCATGCAAAATCTCGTAGCTATGCAGGTCATTCACACAGTTATTCGCTACTGTAGGCGACATGTGCTGAATGCTGCTACTCATGGAGGCATCCGGCACGTCATCCTCTGACCCGCTGCTTTCTTTCTGTTCTAGCCGGTACTATAACATTTTACTGACGATTTCGTTTTCAACGGTTGATAGATGGAAGGTAAATTCCACATCGTCGTTCAATGGCGTCAAACACTACTGCATTAATGATTAGGACTGTGCACGCGCTGATCTTTTCCCCAGCGAAGACTGCGTCATCAGGAAGTGTCAGTCGACTGAAGCCAACATGCCGTCAATAGGTTGTGAATTTGAGCGAACGTGTGTGCAAATTGCTCACCTGTGCACTCGTAGTTGTTTCACTGTGACTCAGCGGCATTTTATCGCATAACATTGGATTTATACTCATTCGTCGTGCTTTTAAAATCTCCACATTGTGATACTGTTTCCTCAAATTCACTCCAGTAAATTCTACATTTAACCTGAATTCTAAATTTTGGACAGTGTTTTGCCGATATCAAAGCGCTAAAATTTGCCTAACGCCAACCATCAGAGACAAGGTTTGGTCTCGGCTTTCGAACGAACTGTCACTTGTTGAAATCCAACATTGCTTGATGCAGCTACAGGTCTCAACGCAAATGCACCCGGCGCTACCCAATGGCTTAACCATGAAAATTCTCATTCATAACTTCGTGTATTCTACCCCACGTTCAAGCTGACACATTCGACTGGCACGCCAGACTGGACAGACCGAAAGTGGACAACTGCAACGTGAACACTGTGATCTTACCGACAACGTCAGTAACAGAACAACTTTATACCACAGAGGGGATTCATTCAAAAGATTCGTAACACTACCTCAGCAATTGCGATGCCCAGTGTGCCATAGTCCAAAGACCTATGAGCATGATTAAGTAGACGTGTTAAGGGGGCATTTTGTGCCGTAATTGTTGCAAGTTATTCCATGTGAGATGTCTCCGAGTTGAACCTAGTCATGTCAAGTTATTAAACAAAGCAGACTCCCTATGGTTCAGTGTGGAATGTATATCGAGCTCACTAATAAAATGCGTACTCCTATTCTATTAGAAATAGGACTATCTACTGGCCAAGTTTGAGGAAATGATGGCCACCAAAATCACTACGGTTGGGGTAGGAATAGCCAAATGTACAACCCAATCCTCCCCAGTAAGTACTGCTCCTATCCCACGAAGAACCGTTAGTAACTCTGTAAGCAACACGACATCTAGAGTCCAACACATCAACATTGTCCCAATAACACAGGTGGCTCACATTTGACTAATGTGTTTCGCAGTTTCATCGAAGTAACTACACGTAAGGCTACTTCCAACCTCCCGATGGATTGCGTAGGAAAAGTGCAAGCCGGTACGAGCAAAAGTTAGGTTACGGTAGCTTTCAAGTGGAGCCGTCATTTAAAAGTAACATCACCCCAAAATAGATCGGAAATTATGGAACGTAGCGGAGTTTTCCTAGTGCAAGCTACACCGGTTTCCTGCGGCGCATCTCAGAGTACTTCATTCACTAAACGCGACATGTCGAATGGTGTAAAGAATAACTATCTGTACCGAGCTTACTGTGCTCAAATATCCCAGAATCAAAGTCAACGTAAATAAGAGGCAGGCAGTGGGATGACCTAACGCAATGAGATACTATTAGTAAGTTAATCGGAGTTGTGCTGAATCTTGTACACGTAGTGCGTATTACGCGACACCCCAACTCTTAGCATTTCGGAGAGCCAAGGCTTGTGCGCGTTGTGCTGAATTCCATCACTGAAGTAGACTCAATACTACTGTCTACAGGTAGTCTCAGAAATCAACAATGCTCCATCCGTATCTTTCCAGACATCCCATGTGGCGAGCGTTATCGGGTTAACTGTAACTTCGAGGACTACAGGAAGGAAACTACAACCAGAACCATACTTATTTACAGGGTTACTAAAATTGTAGCATGGAATGAGCGTGATTAATAACCCATGCTTAATAATAGTGGTGTTATATTCGTGAAATATTCTGCTTGAGTGATGTGCTAGCGAAATCCGTGTCACGGTTGCGTACCTCACCGAACTACAAAGGTAGTGGCGCGAGAGTTTTGTAGTTATTAATACAGTCGAAACTCCTGGCAGCATGGCTGTTAACAAGCTGGTACATGTTCCGTTTCAGGCTACCATCTGAGCTTCGGTTAAAGACAATCAGCGATATGCCTCCTAGAGATGACATGTCATTCAATGAACCAAACGCGATGGCATCTACGAAAGAACAATGCACCAGTAGTGAGTTGAATGAGCCCATGAAACCTGCGAAAAATGATATTGATGAGTCACCTTACACTGTACGCTGGACACGGGATTAACTACACGGACAATAAATACTACATTAAACCCTTAATCAAGTACATATCGTAAAAACGATTAGTCGCCGGCCATTCACTGGTCGGCGTAACTTCACATATGAATTGCACATGCTCAGGAAGATGGCTTACATCTGAAATACTTTCATGTATATACACTAAGTCCCAAGGGCTCCTCATTAAACTAACCGAACCTTTGCCACCTCAGGTTGCGAATGCTTGGGACCTACTTTCCATTACCGAAAATGGGTTACACTAAGAGAATACGGCTACTGAGTTTGGGATACCCGGAATATCCGTGATCCGGAACTACCGCTGCAGCAGATAAGATTTGGTACTACTCAGCCACCCCAGTGCTTTGCAGTAGTGGATGTTCCAGGAACACACGTTATCCACTCAATCTGGGGCCGTCTCCGACTAAGACACAACCACGCAAGTCTCCTAGCTATCGTTCATCGCACACTAACACGCACTCCGGAAATGAATTCTCGCTTGCTACATGGCCTGAACAGAGTAACACGCACTATGTACAGCCACTTTCTTATCTGCGGTGAATACCGTCTACACGTTTTGGAGGTACCGGCTTACCACTGTGAACAGTTTAAAGCAGACTTGCATGAACTGATCGCTAAGAGTCCCTTGTACAATCATGTCAGCACGCCCAGTAGATTCAGGTCAGCAAACAAACCGTCTATATTGGACCTTGTGCTCGTGAATGAAGTGCTCATGGTTGACAAGTTATTGATGGACAGTTCATTAGGTCTCTATGACCATGTAGTAATAACTTTCAACTAACTCATACAACCACACGTTACCACGTAGTGAAGCAACTCGTAGACTTAGCATCTTGGGATTTTTCAAACAACAGTCCCCTTGACAACGTTAGGAAGAGTTCCTTAATAGGCTCAGCAAGATCGTAATAAGAGCATCAGAGACCAAATCCGTTCGTCCCGCAAATATGTCTGTAATTCTGATGAGCATAACTAGAATATGCCTGGCGTTAATGGATGCAGCATGGTATGCTCACAAGGTTAACCGCGACCCAGAGCCCTGGGGTGATTTCCTGACCCATCGCTACCATTGCAATGCAGTTGTCTGTGAAAACAAAGTAACTTAACATCAGTACCTAGCAAAATATTCCTGGGAAACAACAAACCGCTGTATATGCATGTAAATTATCTACGTAAAGTGAAGCAACGAATCACTCCGCTTTTGACGACAAGCGGTAGAGTACAAAGCGCTGAGGAAGCAACTAATGCACTACGGCTACAATACACCCTAATTTTCGTACTGGCAGCCTCTACCTGTCCACTAATGTCATGCACATTACCAGCTCAACGTTTTACTTGGGTAATTTTCAACCTATCACTTGTGCTAAAGAAGTTACTCTCACTGCGCCATCATAGTTCTCCGGGAGCAGACAACATCCGCTGAACCACTGTCACTGTTCTTCCAAAGGTGCTTTGATGAACAAGTCCCCACTACGTAGAAGCGTGGCATTATAACCCTAAAATTTCAAGGCGGTGACCGTTCAAAGCCTGCAAACTGTCGTCCAGTGACTCTCCTACCTGTGCTCGCGAAGGTGATGAATGCTTTAATCGCTTAGGCTTTGATGGACAAACAGGATAACTTCAGCACCATGACACTGGAGCAGCATGACTTCCGTCAACACCGGTCATGCAGCACGAAGCTACTGATTGCACCAAGTGTTTGGATTAATGTGTCTGATGATGAAGTTCAAGTTGACGTCATCTATCAAGACTTCCCCAATGCTTTCGACTGACTGGATCACCGCATCCTACTTCAACGGCTACAGAGCTACGGCATCAGAGATCTCGTTCTTGATTGGATTGAAAACTTTCCTCACCAACCAAGTTTCAAGTACGAGTTAGGGGATCACTCTCTAACCCGATTGAGGTAGAATATGGTGTTCCACAATGCTCAGGGATCAGACCGCGCTTATTCTTCGTGTTTCTCAACAACCTGGCTAGGGTTATCTCTTGAAAGTTCCTGCTACTCGCCGATGACGTCGAGATATGGCAGGCGATTACCAACCATGAAGAACACAATCTACCCCAACATTACCTAGATTGCATTTATAAATGGTCAAAAAGGAACAGGCTTCAACTGAACATAGTTAATTGCAAGATGATACATCTGCGTCACCAGTCGGTGAGCGCTTACACGCTTGGGGACAACACATTGGAGAAGGCCTCTTCCGAGCGTGACCTGGGTGTATTGGTAAAGGAAGATTTCGGGTGTTCAAAACAAGCGCATTAGGAGAGGAGAACCGGTAATCAAATCTTCCGTCTTCTTTGCAGAGCCTTCGGTCTCTTTGAACCATCAATCTTTCTCCAAATGCTTGTCTACTTGCAACCGTACGTGGAATATCCTATTCAGGCGTGGCAGAGGTGACAGAAACAGGATCTTGTTGCTGTCGAAACTCCTCAACTAAGGGCAACCAAATCGTCAGCGGTCTATTTCTTCTGCTTTATCAGTTTGGACTGAAATCTCTAAGAATGTACAGCCGTCGACATCGGCTTTGCAGTGGGATCTCATAATGGTTTACCAGATTCTGAAGATCCCAAACCACAAATGCCGTCCGCTGCTGCAATTGAACCACAAAACTAACATAAGTGATCATCCTCAGAAACTGACAATACAGTATAGCCGGCTTGAATGTGGAAGAAATTTCGCTTCCCTCCGCGTGTGTCAGCCTTGACACGTCCTTCCTAATTCCGTCCCCTCCGCTCCCATTTGTGCGATATTTAGAAAAGGAGTTGGTGCGTTTTCTCATTTACATTTCATTTTATTAATTGTTAGCCAGGGGCTACAAAACGCAATTAAACGGTGTCTTGTCAAACCCCCAACCTTTGGGTTTAAGGATTTATACCATTAATACGCGAACATCTCCGCTATTTTACATAAGTCTATGGTGAGGCTGCCAAAACACTTTCTCACATTATCATGGAATTCACATTTCGCAATAATCTTCATCCCGCTGTACTTGATATGCGATGCTTTTTTACCCGTGCTAAACCAGTGTTCCATTTTACTGTCGCATCGATATCACCTACCCAACTTTTCGCAACGGAGTTATTTTTGCATCGTAGAGAGAATTGTTGGCGCTGACATTCACTGCCTACGATGAAACAAATAAGGGGTTGTCTTCGATGTGCTAAAGGATTCGATCCACAAATTACTTCCTGTAAAGGATTTTCAGGTTTTTAATCACGCATTGATCGATGGGTTGAAGAATGCTGGTTGTGCTTACCGGGAAAAAGTCCATTGGAACGTCTTTCAAGCCTTTTACCTTTGGAAGTGCAGTACAGGTATCGAAGGGCAACATCATTTTTCGGCCACTTTGGTCTAGCTCCTTGTCGCATTCAAGGACCAAATCGGTGCAACATTTTTCGTCTTTCACGAATTTTCGTTAGTTCAGGAATTTCGTAAATTGTGTCCACCTTACGGCCATTAAAACATCGTGCGGTCTTACTTTATTCAATGAAAACCAGTTTCCTTTCATCCATGCTTGCCATATTCCAGAAGCATAGGAGAGTGATACTAATAATGATATTTTCTTTCCATTATACTATCGGCAGGAAAACTCAAATCGCCCTCTGGAATTGCCACATTAAATGGTACCTATTTCGTTTGCATTGTACAAGTTGTCATCTTCAAATGCATTTAAAACTTTAGGCATTTCATTGTTCAGTTAGTTTTCTCAGACGGCTCGCTCTGCGTAACACGATTTCGTGCGTACGTTTATAAAAATTTTCCTTCCTGTTTTTCCATCTTTGCAAACACCCTACTATGACAGCAAAGGGTTTTCGAAGTCCTTCCCCGAATTCTTCTGCCTTTTACTTCAGAAGCGGTCCTGCAATTCCTTGGTTGTGCACACGAACCGATATCAGCCACTCATTCAATGCAGTTTCAAACTCTTCATTTTTCCACGTCGCATTCTTTCCTGAGAGCTTGTAATTTGTCATGCGACAAATTCTATCGGAGCTGCTTTTTTGCTCGTAATATACCTGGCTTGGTTATGACGAGAAATATGGAAATCACGTAAAAACGTGTCCTACAAGATTCCTAGTGGACACTTTTTAATTTTGTTCAAAACGTCCAACTTTGCTGTCAAGGGCTTATTCTTACTTTTACTGATCATACTTGTGTGAAACCAATAGAATACTTCCGTAATTCGTTTTGCACCTTAAGCTTGTCTGGTTGCACCCACTGTTAGCTATATCTATGCTAATGGGTTATTGTTAATAGTATTGAGGAGACAATGCAAAATGCATGCATCTACCAGCCTTCGTCTTCTTTCCGTGCTTTTCAAATTGTTGAAGGGAACTAACTGCTTTAAACAATAGAATACTGACAAATGCGTAGCGGAAAGTTTGCTTGACGTTGCTCATTTCGCGAGTTTTGAATAAGGCTAAGGCTTTGCACATAGTCAGTTGTACATTTACCATGATCGTATGTTTAATGACGTAGGTATCACGTTTTGATATGTCAATAACTCCGCGGACATGTTTGTTGTTCTTGACTCGATCGGACAGGTTAGCTGTAGGTTAATCCTAATAAACTATAGTCAGAGGGAAAGGGCAAACTAGAAAAGGCGACAAGTGTGCAGATAAGCAGCAGCGCAATTCAGCGTTGGAACGACGCTGACAATGGGCAACTAGACGAAGAATTTTAGGAACCTTATAAGAAAAGAATTGGATGTTGAAATACCAGGCAATAACTCAGGGTGGGCTATAAACCGGATGGCGATAAAGCGGGTTTGTCGCTTTATTCAAGTCGTTCTCAAAATTGCCTTCACCAGCCTACCGTAGCATTTATCCATTCTGTAACTGTTATTGCCCGATGTGAATTACCCAAATGGCATCCCTGTGCAAACCTGATCCGCTGTGTGTGAGTTAAATACTGCCTAATGCCCCCTATGTTCTTTTTAAATGCCCATTTGGTTGGACTCGAAACAGGTGGATAATCCTCCGAGAGTGTTATCTTAAGTTTGGTTCCTAAAATGGTTTCTTTGATGTCCTGTTTATATTTCTTAATGATAATTGACCGACAATTTTCCACCGCTGTCCGTTTGCTTAATGTAATTTGAAAAATCTATTTGGTACCCACAGTTCTCTAAACTGTTCTTGGGAATCGCGTTGGGTTCTAATAATTGACATGTGCCGTATCCATCAATTCCGACGATAACCATTTTGATGGCGTAGAGTTTGCTCGTATATTACCGTGGTGATTTAGAGTATGTTTAATTTATTCTGGCTGGTTGTTTAATATTCTAGTTACCCGTCTGTGCCAAAAGAACCCCGATTTCAAAATGCTCTGCTAGTTGCAGTTTATGCAATTTTCTAGATAAACTTTCTGAAAACTTATCCTTAAGGCACCACGGCCGGAAGCATCCCTGGTTCATCGGTACATTAGTTAGGTTTACTCTCTTTATTCACTTTAGTTTGAACCTGTTTGTGATATACCAGAGGGTGCGCGTAATTTCCCGGCTTTGATCAGAACGAAGAGAGCCAGGGTTATGAAGCCGCATGTTTATTTAACCTATGTCCAATGTAGGTCAATTTGAATTGTAATGGACTGAAAGCAAGGGAGCGGGTCGAGGGAATATACTGTAACGTGGAAATTGGTTCTGGCGGCACAGTAGAGCAATAAGGCGGCCTAGCATATTAATAGGAGACCAGCGAGAACATAGCTTGAGACAGTATGGACGTGCAATACGGAAATTCTCGACCGAAGACGTGTAAACCTAACGGAGTATGAATCGATCATAGGAATGCGAAGTAAAAAACAAACTGAAATGGCTTGCGAATACCTGTTACGCGATAAGAAATATAAGCCTAACCCGCTACTAAACATACCAATAGGAATGGTTCATACACTAGCGAACCAATGCATGGTTTTCAACGAAATGTCACTAGACTGGAGCAGATTGTAGAGCCCAATTTTAATGAAACAGTGGCATATTGACGACAAATATAGCGGATGCTTAGCAATTTCCGTTGGATGGTCAGAATGAGAACCACGACATGTTGGATAGAAGTTAGTAATGAAATGAAAATCGTGTTTTGTGGACTCACCATTGTTAGCAAAGTGACATGCGGTAAGTGCTAAGCTCAGACGTGGAGATTAATTCTAGTTGTGCAAATTTCGTTGGATTATATCGTCTATCGAATGAAGTTAATTTGGTTGGGAATTGAACCAGTTATTATCAGTATGCAAGAAACAGGAGTAGAAGGGCGCACCACAAAACTTTGTTTTACCGGAGCCTAAGCGTATATTCCACCCTCCCTATACTTCGAGTATTCAGTGGTGAACTAGTGCAGCATTTGACCCGAGTCAATAATACGGTAAGGTCGATGTCGGAGCAGATAAGTCGATGGTTACCAATTTGCTGAATTTAGATTCTGCAAAACCAAAGCACCTGAATGAATTATTGCGCAACAGCAATCGTTTAAATATGTTTTTAAACATTGGACATTACACATGTGTTCCTAATCATATATACTTAAAGCAACACAGGAATATTTCTCATTATCTCTTAGCAGTATTCAGCAGTGTGATTGGTAATTGTCCACAAAGCGCCAACAATTCAAGGTGACTTTTAAGGTTGGATACAAAAGCCAGTCCGAAGAGGGGAGGTTATATAAGTAGATATACGGTGAACTACCAGTAAAAGCAGCGTTCAATTAGCTACTTAAATAGTGGAATTTATCGCAACGGAATTACGCTTCAAAAAGAGAATATGTTTAATGTCATTTCGTTGTGATTGACACATTGAGTAGTCAGGCAGTTGGATTAATATTGCATATTGTTTTAAGATAATACAACCACGGTATATGGTCTTTGGATTAAAAAACGGACGACGTTTTCTTTTGGTAGATTGCTGGGTGTGGAATATCGCTGGCAGCACAGACTCACTGACGCGCCATTATTTTGCTCTTTTCATAATTTAACGAGCAGTGATAAACGTTCTCTTTCATTTACAGAAAATAATGTAGACGAAATTCATGTATTTTTTATGTGCCAAAACAATTGTGATACATGAGCCGAATCAAGTATTTAAGCACATATAATCAATAGCAATAATAATAAGATCTATTGCTTGTGGCACGGTAAAACCGAGCGCACAAAGGGACTACTTGTATTTGTTTAGCATAGAAACAATACTTATGAAACAAAACCCTGTAGGATGTTCAGTAGCTGAGTAAACGATTTTGCAGTTAATCACTGATCCGCCACTACTGGATTAAAGCGAGTACTGCGGTTATTTGGTTAATTTGTGTTTCGGGACTGATCAATGCTGGGTTCATCTACGGGGATGAAATGCCTGTGTTTTAAATGGTTTATCCATGTTTTAAAATGGCTGCAGGAAGGACGGTTTTATCCCAATTATTTGAACATTCTCCGTTAATATTTTGTGGAGAAACAATAGCCTCATAACTACCGCACACACGTAACAATGTGAAACCTGCTCTTGTCACTGATTTTACTCGAAAATATAAACGGTTAAAATTGCAAACGGCTAACTTCTGCACGTTTATGAAATAAGGCATGCAGATAGCGTATGCATAAATAATGGCTTATCAACTTCGGTAGAAAAGAGCTTAGCCGTTTCCACGTGACTCCTGATATTGTGGTTCCCGTACATCAAATACATAATGCAGTGTGTCCTGAATAATTTACTTAGGCTTGAGAGTCTGTCTGCTAAATAGTTTTCCTCATCTGCGTGTGTGCGTGTTTCGCAAATGGTCCACATTTCGCTTTGATGTCTTTTCCTGAAAAGCCTATTACTTTCTTTCAGGTATAATATTAAGGAATTATATTGACGATAATATGGCCGTGAGAACTACATCCTCCACTCGCCCATTATGGACACATGTTTCCTCGAAGTCATACTTAACTATCAGAAATAACACCTGCAAATTGCCGTAGAAAGACACGGTACGAAATAACAATTATTTGCAAGTATAAGCAAAGGATATGATTACCATTTTACATGGTGCGACGAAGCCAGACTTAGTTAGACTTTCTGCGGTTTTAACGTATACCCTCATTCTATATGGTTGGCGACATCCGGATCCGGATTTGCCTGTCAATATGGCATCCATAGGACAGCCACTGGACGCATGCGCGTACAGAGGCATTGAGGGAATTACACCGCACCACTCAGCGTGATGCACACACCCCATATCCAATGAAAATCCAAAGGAATAAGACCGGGAGACATGTGGATGGGAGCCACATTTCATCAACGGAGCCGGCCCACACTCCCTCACAAGGAAACACAAGAACGCTGTAAGTGGGGAATCTTACGCACACAAGGCGGTTGCTGAATCATAGTCCGCTCCACATTGAATGGAACCACTGTTTGAGCCAAGTACGGCCAAGAGGACCATGTAATCCGTCCACGTTAGCAACGAATGCTGCCTCTTGGAGCCAGCACACGAGTTGGATGTTGTTTCTCAGATAGATCCCTTTGTCGACTTCAAATCAACGCGGCCACACTGAGAATGTCAAACAACTGACATAGCTTCTATGGGAAATCAAAGATGCAACGTAGTAACGTAATTAAACAAGTAACAAAAGAAGAATGACGTATATGCAGTGTAAAAGTGCCAGAATGAGTGTAATTAGTTTTAGCGCGACTGCATTTTAGAAGCATCATAAATGCAACACCAACCGCAGCATGTGGCGCATGGCATGTTACATGCCTGATATAACCCTGGTGTAAATCCCATATAGCTACACAAACCTTTCCTAAACGGTTTAAGGCTATTCCAGCAGGATGTCAATGAGTCAATGAAAAGAACAGTCTCTTCAGCTGGAGGGTTTTCCAGCTGCAACCAGTGTGCAAAATGAATGAATGGATTAAATTTGCCTAGAAGCCTTTTAGAGCAAATTTTTGGATTTGGCAGGAAAGCTCCAATTCTAGCTAGGTGATCAAAAGTCAATTTTATTCTCGTCGTATTGTGTTTGTTGAATTTTGCAAATTCGCTGTTGACCTAACATTGCGAAGTCGGCGCGCCACGTTAGGTCCCGTTTATTCGAGATCCGAGGCAGAGTCTGATGAATTTTAGAAGTACTACTTGACGAATTCTGAGTTGTGGATTTGTATGCTCTTGATTGCAAAGCTATCCATATATTTACGGATTATTTATAGAGAATAAATCTGATCAATTTAAATAGCTTCGAGCAGCCACTTCCTAGAGGTTTAATCAGAAATAAAATGACAATTGTTGGATATAAAGTTCAAATCGTGTTAGTGTGAGGAAACTTGTGTACTTTCCTTTAAGCCGGCATCTCCGGATGCTGCGTGAACTATACACTAAGAATGTAGGACCAATGAAATCGCACAGGTGCTACAGAGCAGAAGTCGTACTCAATTCCTGTTACGCCCAGGAGGTAGAGGTTGTATTTAATGGCGCGAGCAAATGAGGCTAGGAAACTAGCTTATGTTGTAGTTTGCGTGAATCGCTACATTGAAAATGCGTATATTTCACCTACTGTGTGAGGCCCAGTGACAACATTAATCCTCAACTGCATACACCACGATGCTGATTCTCGTACTCCTGTCTTTGCAAAAGTGTCTTATTTGTTTTTGAAAGTCCTGTCGCTGCACTGACAGTCGTTTAGCCACTACAGTCCAAAGTTACCTACAGATTATCAGTGATTTGGTTAACATCTGGTCACACTGGCGCATGGTGGTCATTCCCAGGATCTCATTCGTCATCGATTTGTGACACTAGTTTACGTTGTATGATTAAATTGCATACTCATTTGATCGGGCTTGGTAAGAAGTTCTATTGGTGTCAGTCTTCTAAACTTACTCTTTACAGAACGTCATCCATCGCCAATTCGAACGATTGTGTGCAGATACTCATGTGAACATCTATTACATTCCAGTCTAAACACAATCTTTAGTATCATCCAGAAGGCCAATCTGAAATATTACTAACTTCTTTGCATTTAATCCATTTAGTTGCATTACATGACGACCACAGAAATAAACGACTTAAGAACATAAGGCCAATGTGCAATGTTCCATATCTACCAGTTTACAGCCAAGTTTCCGTCGGATCTCTCTAACCCTCTTCACCCACATTTGCAGCTCTCAGGCGTTATCAGTTAGCATGCACTTCGGAGTACATCGGCAAGCCTCGCAGCCCTACCAAACGCATGCCTTCACCGTGGTTCACGCTTCCGCGCTTATCACCTTTGGACAGTCATGTGAACTTATATAGAACTGATGTTAACAACCAGTCTCGATAAAAGCTACTGATTGCATTTAACTGAACTAACGTCAGCCGAAACCATCTGCTACTGAACCGATGGCACAAACATAAATCCGGTTGGTTTGCAGCACTTTCGCTTATTATTGCGTTGACAACCTTCCCGTAGTTCAAACAATTATGAACTATGTTTAACCAGAACTCACTCTAGGCCATAGTATTTACTATGTATACATAATGTTCCTAATTACAAGACAAAGGACTGATAGTAGCCTTCTTCCATTGAGGAAAAACCGTGTTGAGAAACGAGTAACCACAGTAAGCAATACCGTGTAAGGCAAAAGTTTTACATCATTTTCATTACTTGCTCTGGTTTATATTCAATGAGTGATGACAAGACGCAGACAAACATTATGCTCACCAACCTCATGAAATCGGGGTAGTCGGATAGACCTATGTGTTAACGTGAATAATATGGTGTTTCCAGAGGTGTTTGCCACTTTGTGTAACATTATTGAACGAAAGTTATTTCCACAAGCAATCCCACTGGACTATTAAAGCCTTGGCTTTTTTAATCCGTATTATACCATTTTTCTATTTTTATGCAGTCACACTCACAACGAGTGCCGAGGAAACTGTACCCTGCTATACACATTCCGCACCGTCTGGAAAACAGGAATAGGTACATGAGCCAAAATCACAATGACTACGATTTCAATTCCAATGGCCGACATTATGTTTCCACTGTCAGCCAGAATAAAAACGTTGGAGTAACAGTTAGCTGAACGAAATGAGGAATTAAATTTGCTTGAGTCAATCAAAGATTTACATTTGTCTGTCACATGCATACTACATGCTTCTGCTAATCCAGAGTGGAAGCACCAAACTACTGCATTAAACGTCATGAATGCAGTCGACTCTGAGGTTACCCAAAGACACAGAATAAGAAAAATGCAATCGCCCTCAACAAATTTGGAAATATCTCTATGGACAACACTATGTATACTGTTTCTAGAGAGTGCAACATTGCTGTGACCTTTATTAGCTGTAGACGACTGAGGAAAGTTCTTGACATTTTCCTTGTCCGAATCTCTTCAGCTTCTGCATTGAAGGCTTCGAAATTGTGTTTATTAAAATTCAAATGACATTGAGATCAGTTCCACAATTTAACATTTATTTTATTCGAAGTCAGCTCAACCTTGCAACGTAAATTTTAACGCGCCATTACGCAAAATGTCTCGCCTGAGAAGAAGCAGATTCATCCTCCTTGTGCGTCTCCTGGAATGTTAGTAAGGTCATTCAGCAGCGTTTGGACCTGCCCCTCCAATGACAAAGATAATGTTAGCAAGGCCATGTTCAAACAAACGATGCTAAAGATTGCGACACCCTAGCGGAGGTTGAGATCCTCACAAGGATACACGATATCTGTTTTATGGACATAGCATGTAATTTGGATTTACTCAGTGATCCACATTCTGACAAACAAGTAGGGATTAGTATTAATCCCCACATTGTGATTCCAACAGATACAAGATCAAAAATATCAAATGGAACTGTTGCTAGTTTTAGTGAATAAGCATTGCGGCTTACTGGCTTTACAACTAGACAGCGGTGTCTATGGCCAATGCTCTAATCGTGTTAGATCAAAAGGTGGCCCTCATACTGTCAAGGCATCCGTGGGTCTCCCAGTTACAGTACTGGTTATTTAGACTACTACAGAGAGTGGCAAGCCACACTTCCCATTGTTTAGGCAATGTGTCAAGGCTGTTCTTCTGGCAGGCCACTTATTTATACCCCCCTCCATGCTGTCGTCCGTCTCCTACCCTCAGAGTGCCCTCCGCCATCTAAACAGCAATAACACCCTATCAATTTAAACCTGATGGCCAGGAATTGCCACAGTGTTCGTTTTGAATTCCCCCATTCCTTTCCCTTCCTTTCTAATTCCGATAGAAGCGGCGAACCTTACGGTAAGGAATTTTCTGCGGAAGGTTTTAGAACTAATGCGATTCAAACAGTAAATACTTGGTTGAATGCTGAACAGCGCCAAGAATGTTTAAGACTGATGTTACTTAATATCTGTTGCCTGATGAATAAGGTTTAATTACTCTGCACCTTCATATGCCTGAATAAACCCGATATGATTTTACTCACCAAAACCTGCTGTCTTGAATCTAAGTCCAGCCAACTGCTTCCTATTGCAACTTTCAAGCTTATTCGAAATGATCGAAAGCACGACAGATGAAGTCGTTGCAAAAGATACCACTCACAAAACCTCCATGCCTCTGAATTCACACTTCCAATTATATGCCCCACTATTGTTTCTGCTTGTTTCTCTTGTCCTTCGGTAATAAGCATAAGGTTGCAGGCTGGATATCCAGCCCGCCCGGTGTTAGCCTCAGGGACGTGAACCAGTTATTTGACATCTTTAATTACCTACTGAAACTTTGTTATCTGAGAAAGTCGTTGGTGGAGATTTCAAACTAGCAGACATCTGTTGGTCTAACTTAGTAACAAGTGCGAAACATGCTGAATACATAAGCTCCGTCATCATTGGTGGTTAGGAGCAATATGTTCTCTTGTCTACCAGGGGTAAAAATATACTCGACATACTTTTTACCTCTGGCCCGCCACCGATAGCTACTTACGTAATTGTAGGTCTCCCTGGAGGTTAGCACAAAATAATCGGATATAACATTATAGCTGAGTCGTCGCATGTATGGTCAGCGATTATTCCAAACTTCCTGAAACATGTCAATTGGGTACATTAATCCGCTCTGTTTTGGGTCAAATATTGGGACCGTTTCTTTCTTCTTCTGATATTCAGCGAAACTCTGATATGTCTGATATTGTGACAATGTGCTTAAGCATGTTGGAATCCAGTGATAATATGGGAACTTCTTCTAAGCACGTTGACAAAGCAAAAGACAAGCGGAAAATACTGGAGCTAACTCGAACATATAAAGGAACTCATGACTTCAAGCTATTACTGAGACTCCAAAGCCTTGTAATAAAACACCAAACCCGTCTATTGCAAGATGATCACCGAGCTGTAAATGGTAGTATTACAAGTCAACTGGTGACTGCATTATTGCGAGCATGGAGAGGTGGCAATACCCACCCACCTTTGCACATCGTCATAACGGAAGACGAATATATTGATTCCACAATTGCTCTAGAAAAGCGTATACCCGATATTTTGCTGAATAATTTAAGCTTGAAAAGCTAGCGTTTAAATTGTCAGCCTCGATTGAATTCTTTGAACAATTCTCCGAGATGGACCTTAAGGTAACCAGGAAAAAAGCATGATTGCCTATCTACGTCTACCTAAAATACCCGGCCCCGATTGGATCCCTTCTGCTTTAGACAATTACGGTGGAGATGATATCTCTCCTCTGCTATTGATTATCTTCATCTCTCCCTAGGGTAGAAAATATCCCGAAGGTTGAAAGATGTCTGCGGCACAGAACTCCGTCCAAAACCTACGTCCGGAATACCGCGTTGTTGGCCACTGCCATTCCCTCACGTATGCTACATGAAATTTTGAAATAACATTTGGTTTCGTTCCTATTATCGCACCAATTTCTCTCACCTTCACAACATTAATTTCTTAAGTGCTGCTGGTGTATTACCTGTCTAGTTGACTTCTTCAACTATCTAACTGAAGCAACCGTTTCAGGTCTTCAGCGCATTGTCATGTTTCTTGATTTGCAAAATAGTTGGACTGAGTCCCACACAAGGGGTTGCTAAGCAGCTTAAATAGATACGGTGTAACAAATTCGCTTCGTTCTCGTCTCCAATCGTACATAGTAGGAATATCGCAATTCTGGATATAAATGGTAACATCTCTCCACCTCGTTTGGTTACCCGTAATGTGATATTGGGCAGTATATTAGCCTCTTTGCTATTCCTACTCTATTTGAATGACCTTGTTTCTCTCATACAATTTGGCAAGGCCTAGTTATGTGCTGATATTCTAAAGGTTGTTTAGAATTTCTCAAGTTCTCAGCATACCGCTGAACTTAACAATATCAATAGCGACTTGAAAGCCATTGAGAGTTGGGCTGACATGTGGCAGATGAGGTTTTCAACATCGAAATATAGTACTCTAGCGCATAGATACAATGTAGAAGCAGGATTGTCCAGGCTTCATGACAAAGTAATTCACGTCAGTCAGTCTGTCCACGATTTAGGTTTGCAACAGTCTGGTTTGTTACACTTTAGCGAACATAAAATCAAATCGTGGAAGTGAATCATCAATCGGTCCAGCTCATATGTCATCTGCTAACCTTGAAAAAACCCGACTGCTTTCAAAATCAGAAGCAAAACTTCGCTTGGATATTGCTATGTTAAGTTCGGCAACCTGCGCATGTGTGATGTGCGAGCCGTTGATGTTTAACGCGCATTCACGCTGCTGAGATTGGCTAATTCAATCGCTCTTTTATATAGAGTTAGGCGCAAGTAGCTGAATCTTGAAAATCTGGGGTTTCCAAGGATGTATTTACATCTTTGATTCCTCTAAAAGCTAGCTTGGCGAAAGGCACGTGTTGGAACTTATCAATTGCACTTTCGGGAAACTACCGGTTATGAATAGCGAGATAGTGAAGACATAGTAACTTTGATTAATTTTGGGGCAGCCTAAGAAGATATATTTGCTTCTTAGTTCTGGCTCGATCTGCAGTAAGCAGCCAAATGAGATTAGATATATTGAACATCATCGCTGGTTCAAAAACGTTAAAAAGTTATTTGTACACTAACAGGGTGAATCGCATTTTAAGACTTCAACTTACTGATGTAAAGCAGTAACAAGAAGGACCGGATCATGTAAGACACCGGTTAACATCAAATAAAAACTCGTTCAATAATTGCACCAGCATAAACTTGACCGTCTATGTAGAGCTGTTACCACCTCTTTACATGCCATTCTAACGGAACCTCTTAAGCGGTTCTACTCCACCCAAACGTATTTTCTACCAACTGTCTTCTGTTACAAATCCGAGAAAAAAATTATTTGCTTGTATGGGAGCAGGAACTAATTTCGTGAATTGAGCGAAGCTGGATATTGAAGGCCCACTTGTGCAATCGTGGTTTTTTCACTGTGGCTGAGCGGCATTTTGTCACAAACATTTGTATCTATTATTATTGGTCATGCTTTTAAAAGCTACATCTTGTGATACCATTTTCTCGACTATGATCCAGTGCATTCTGCGTTTACCCTGAATTCTAAATTCCGGGCAGTGTTTCGTCGATATCCAACCGCCAAAATTTGCCTAACGCCAACCATTAGAGGCGTGGTTTGGTCTCGATTGATAGACCATTTCAAAGGGTTTCGAACGAACTGTCACTTGTTCACATCCAGCATTGCTTGGTTCAGATACAGGTCTCAAGGCAAATTCACACGCCGCGATCCGTTGCCTAAACCATGAAAATTCTCATTCATAACTTCGTGTATTTTGCCCCACGTTCAAGCTAACACATTCGACTGGCACGCGAGAGTGGACAGTCTGCAAGCACACAACTGCTACGTGAGCACTTTGACCTTACCGACAACGTCAGTAACGGAACATCTTTATACCACAGAGGTTGAGCCATTCAAATGGTTCGTAAAATTTCCTCAACAAGCGCGATGCCCAGTGTGCCACAGTCCAAATATTTATGAGGATCATTTACCAAACATGTTAAGGGAGACATTATGTGCCGTAAATGTTGCAAGTTTTCTATGCGAGATGTCTCCGAGATAAACGTAGTCAGGCCAAGTTATTAAACAAAGCAAACTCTCTATGGTTCCGTATGCAATGCCAATCGATCTCACTAATAAACTGCGAGCTCCTATTATATTAGAAATATGACTATCTACTAGCCATGTTTGAGGAAACTGTGACCAGCAAAATCACTACGTTTGAGGTAAGCATACCGAACTGTGCAACCCAATCCTCCCCGGTAGGTACTGCTCTTATCCGACGAAGAACCGTTAGTAACACTGTAAGAGACACGACATCTAGAGTCCAGCACAACAACATTTGTCCCAATAACACAGGTGACTCACATTCGACTAATGTGGTTCGCAGTTCCATTGAAGCAACTACACGTAAGGCTACTTTCAACCTTCCGACGGAATGCGTAGGAAAAGTGCAAGCCGGTACGAGCAAAAGTTAGGTTACGGTAGCTTTCAAGAGGAGTCGACATTTAAAATTAACATCATCCCCAAATGGATCGGAAACTGTGGAGCGTAGCGAAGTTTTCCTAGTGCAAGCAACACCGGTTTCCTGTGTACATATCCGAGTACTTCATTCAATTACGACAACATGTCGAATGATAAAAACGATAACTACCAGTATTGAGCTTACTGTGCTCCGATATCCCGGAGTCAAATGCAAGGTAAATAAAAGGCAGGCAGTTAGGTGATCTCAACCAGTGGGATATTATTACTAACTAAATCGGAGCGGTACTGAGACCTGTACACGTAATGCGCATTACGAGACACCACAACTCTATGCATTTCGGAGAGGCAAGACTTGTGGGCCTTTTGCTGAACTCCATAACTGAAGTCGAATCAGAACTTCTGTCGACAGGCAGTCTCAGAAATGAACACTGCTCCATCCGTATCTTACCAGACATCAAATGGGGCGGCGTCATCTGGTTAACCGCAACTTATATGACTCCCGGAAGGCAACTTCAACCAGAACCAATGTTTTGCTAAAACTGAATCATGTAATGAGCATGACTCATAACCCATGATAAATAATAGTGGTGTTATATTTGCGAACACTCTTCTTGCATGATGTGCTAGCGAAATCCGTGTCACGGTTGCCTACCTAACCGAACTACAAAGGAAGTTGCGCGAGAGCGTTGAAAGTATTTCTACAGTCAAAACATATGGTAGCACGGCTGTTAACAAGCTGGTACATGTTCCGTTGCAAACTACCATATGAGGTTCGGCTCCCCAGTAAATTAATCCAACCTTCGCCACGTCAGGTTGCGAATGCTTGGGATCTAATTTCTGCTACCGAAAATTGGTTACACAAATAGGTTAATGATACTGAGGTTGAGGTACCCGAAATGTCAGTCATCTAAAACTACCGCTACAGGAGAGAAGGTTGGGTCCTACTCCACTACCGCAGCGATCTGCAATAGTTAATGAATTGGAAGCACACGTTACCGACTCAATCTGGTGCCGTCACCGACTAAGGCATAACGACGCATGCCTCCTAGCTGTCGTTTATCGCCCACTAACGTGCACTCTGGAGATGGATTTCCGCTCGATACATCGCCTGAACAGAGTAACACGCACTACGTACAGCCACATTCTTATCTCCGGTGAATTCCGTATGCAAGTTCTAGAGGTATCGGCATACCGCAGTGAACAGTTTAAAGCAGACTTGCATGAACTGATCGCTTAAAGTCCCTTGTACAACCATGTCACCATGCCCAGTAGATTCAGGACAGCGGACAAACCGTCCTTGTGCTCGTGAATGATGAGTTTATGGTTGACAAGTTATTGATGGATAGTCCGTTAAGTCTCAGGACCTTGTAGTGATAACTTTCAACTATGTGTGTTATGTAGAGTATCCATCTGAACACTCGGAACTAACGCATACATTCACACGTTACCACGTACTGAAAGAACTCGTAGACGCGGCTGCTTGGGAATTCTAAAAAATACAGTCTCCTTGACAACGTTTGGACAGAGTTCTTTAATTGACTAAGCGACAAAGTCAAAAGAGCATCAGAGACCAAATCCATTCGTCCCGCAAAAATGTCTGCGATTCTAATGAGCAGGACTAGAACATGCCTGCGATAATGGATGCAGCATGGAGTGCCCATAATATTGACCGCGACTCAGAGACTTGGGGTACTTTCCTGACCCATCTAAACGATTGCACTGCACTTGTCGGTGAAGACAAAGTAACTTCTCAACAGTGCCTAGCAAACATATTCCTGGCAAATCACAAACTTTTGTATAGGCAAGTGAATTATCTTCGTAAATTGAAGCATGGAATTCATCCACTTTTCACGACAAACGGTAGAGTAAAAAGCGCCGAGGAAGCAACTAATGCCCTGCGGGTATAATACGCTCTAATTTTCCAACTTGCAGCCTCTAGCTGTACCATAATCTCATGCGCATTCCCGACTCCACTTTCTGCTTATGTAATTTTCAACCCTTCAATTGTGCTAAAGAAGTTACTCTCACTGCGTCATCATAGTTCTCCGGGAGCAGGCAACGTCCGCTGAACCACTGTCACTGTTCATCCATATGTGCTATGATGAACAAGTTCCAACTACGTGGAAGTGTGGCATTATCAACCCAACATTTCAAGGCGGTGGCCGTTCAGAGCCTGTAAACTGTCATCCATTGACTCTCCTATCTGTGCTAGCGAAGGTGATGAAAGCGTTAAGCGCTGAGACTCTGAGGGACTACCTGGATAAATGCAGCACCATGGCACCGGAGCAGCATGACTTCCGTCAACACCGGTCATGCAACACGAAGCTACGATTGCGCGAGATGTTCGGAATGTAGTGTCTGATGATGAGATCCAAGTTGATGTCATCTATCCAGACTTACACAATGCTTTCGACTGACTGGATCACTGCATCTTTCTTCAACGGCTACAGAGCTACGGAATCAGAGATCCTGTTTTTGGTTGGATTGGAAACTTTCTTTATCAACGTATGCTTCAAGTAAGAGTTAAGGGATCACTAGCTAACCCGATTGAGGTAGAAAGTGGTGTTCTACAAGGCTCAGGGCCAAGGTCGCGCTTATTTCTCGTTTTTGTCAACAAACTGGCTAGAGTTATCTCTTGAAATTTCCCGCTACTCGCCGATGACGTCAAGATATGGTAGGCGATTAATAACAACGAAGATCACCATTTACTCCAACATTACCTAGATTGCATATATAAATGGTCAAGAAAGAACACGCTTCAATTGAACATAGCTAAGTGCAAAGTGTTATATCTGCGTCACCAGCCGGTGAGCGCTTACCAATTTGGAAACCACACCTTTTAGAAGGCCACTTCCGAGCATGACCTGGGTGTATTGGTAAAGGAAGATCTCGGGTGTTCAAAACAAGCAGCTAAGGAGAGGAGAACTGGAAATAAAAACCTCCGTCTTATTTGCAGAGCCTTCGGTCGGTTTGTACTCTCAAACTTTTCTCAAAAGCCTAACGCCTACGTGCGACCGCACGTGGGATATGCTATTTAGGCATGGCAGCCGGGGCAGAAACAGGATCTTGTTGCTGTCAAACTCCTCAAATAAGGGCCACGAAGAACACCAGGGGCCTATTTCATCTACTTTATCAGCTTGGACTAAAATCTCTAAGAATGTGCAACATTCGATATCTGATTTGCGGGGAATCTCAAAATGGTTTTTCCAGATTCTGAAGAATCCAAACCACATTTGCCGTCCGTTGCTGGTATTAAATCACAAGACTAAACCAAGAGGCCATTATCTAAAACTGGCCAAATAGTATAGCAGGATTGAATGCGGCAGAAATTTCGTTTCCTTGCGCATGTGCCAGTCCTGAAACGCCCTTCTTACTTATGTCGTCTCTGCTCCTAATCTGGCGATATTTAGAAAACGAGTTGACGGCGAGTTGTCTCAGTTACATTTCATTTTGTGACTTGTTAGCCAGGGGCTACGAAACGCAATCAAACTGGGTATTGCCAAGCTCCTAACCAATAGAGTTATGGATTTATGCGTTTATTACACAATCGTCTTCGCTATTCTACATAAGTCTATGGTGGGTCCGCCAAAAACTTTTTACTTTTGTCATGGAATTCACCTTTCGCAATAACATCCATCAAACGGGACTTGTTATGCAATTGTTTTTTACCCGTACTAAACCATTGTTCCATTGTATTGTCGCATCGATATCCCCTCCCCAAAGTTTTGCAACGAACTTACTTGCATCGTGGAGAGAATTGTTGGCGCTGATATTCACTGCCTACGATGAGCCAGATAAAAGGTTGTCTTCAATGTGGTAAAGAATTCGGTCTAAAACTCACTTCCTGTAAGGGATTTTCGGGTTCTTAATCACGCACTGGTTCATGTGTTGAGGAATGCTGTTCGTGTTTACCAGAAAAAAACTTCCATTGGAAATTCATTCAGGTCTTTACCAGCGGATGTGCAGTGAAGTTATCTAAGGGCTACGTCATTTTTCGGTCACTTTGGTCTAGCTCCTTGTCGCATTCAAGGAACAACTCGGTGAAACGTTTTTCCGTCTTCCACGAATTTTCTTTAGTTTAGGAAGTTTTGAAAAGTGTGTCCACCCTACCGCCATTTAAACATCGTGGGGTCTTATTTTATTCAATGGGAACCAGTTTTCTTTCATCCATGCCTGACATATTCGGGAAGCATAGGAAACTGTTCCTATTAATGTTTTTTCGTTCCGTCATACTGTCGGCAGAAAAACACAAAGCGCCCTCTGGAATTGCCCGATTAAAGGGACTTATTTCTTGTGCGTTGTATACGCAGTCATCTTCAAATGCATTTAAACTTTTGAGCATTTGATCGTTCAGCTAATATTTTCAGACTACTTTGTCTGCGTAAAATTTTATCATGTGTACGTTTATAAAATTCTGCTTACTGTTTCTCTATCTCTGTAAAAATCCTACAATGGCAGCATAGGGTTTTCGAAGTCTCTCCCCGAATTCCTCTGCCTTTTTTTTTCAGAAGCACTCCTGCAATTCCTTGGTTGTGCTCACGAACCGATATAAGCCACTCATTCAATGCAGTTTTAAAATCTTCATTTTTCCAAGTCGCATTCCTTTCGGAGAGCTTGTAGTGTCATGCGACAAATTCTGTCGGAGCTTATTTTTGCTTGCAATATACTTGGCTAGGTTACGAAGAGAAATATGGAAAGCACGCAAAAAAACGTGTCCAAAAGATTCCTGGTGGATACGTTTTAATTTTGTTCACAACGTCCATCTTCTCTGTCAAGAGCATATTCTTTCTTTTACCGGCCATACTTGTGTGAAACCAATAGAATATTGACAAACGTGTAGCGGGAAGTTTACTTGACGTTGCTCAGTCCTCGAGTTTTGACTAAGGCTAAGACTTTGCACAGAGCCATTTGTACATTTATCTTGCTCATATACTTAATGAAGTAGGCCCCCTATTCTGATCTGTAAATAACTCCGCGGACATGTTTGTTGATCATGACTCGATCTGACTGGCTAGCTATGGTTTAATCGTAATAGACAAGGCGACAAATGTACGGAGTAGCAGTTGGGCACTTAAGCGGTGGGACGACGCCAAAAATGGGCAACTAGGCGAGGAAACTTTAGGAACCTTGTGGGGAAAGAATTGGAGGTTGAAAAACTGGACAATAACTTTGGTGAACTATAAACCGGGTGGGCATAAAGTGAGTTTGACTCTATATTCAAGCCTTTCCACCGTTCTCAATATTGCCTTCACCAGCCTACCGTAGCACTTATCAATCCTATAACTGTTATTGCACAATATGAATTACCCAAATGGCATCTCTTTGCAAACCTGATGAATTGTGTGTGAGATACATTCTAGCCGATACCACTATGTTCTCTTTTAATGCACATTAGGCTGGACTCGTAACAGATGGACGATCCTCCGCGAGTCATGTTATTTCACATTTGGTTCCTAGAATGTTTTCTTTGTTGTCTTTTTTGTATTTCTTAATGATAGAGGACCAACAATGTTCCAACGTTCTCCTCTTGCTTAAGGCCATTTGAAAAATTTATTCGGTACGTACAGTTCTCTAAGCTATTCTTGGGAATCGCGCTGGTTTATAAAAAAATGACATGTAAGGTATCCATCAATTCAAAGGATAACCATTTTGATGGTGTAGAATTTGCTCGTATATTACCTTGGCCATTTAGGGTATGTTTTAATTTAAACAGGCAGGTTGTTTGCTATGCTAGTTGCTCGTCTGTGCCAAGAAACCCTGATTTTGTAATGCTCTGCTAGTTACAGTTTATGTAATTTTCTATATTAACTTTCTGAAAACTAATCCCTAATGCACCACTACCCGAAGCATCCCTGATTCTTTGGTACATAAGTTAGGGTTACGCTCTTCATTCACTTTAGTCTGGACCAGTTTGTGATATATCAGTGGGTGCACATACTTTCCCGAATTTGATCATAACAATGAGAGACAGGGTTATGAAGCCGCATGTTTATTCAACCTATATCCAATGTATTTTATTTTGAAATGTAATGGAATGACAGCAAGGAGGCGGGTCGAGGAAATAAATTATTGTGTAGAAATTGGTTCTGGTGACATGGTAGAGCAATACGGTGCCGTAGTTTATTAGTCAGATCCCAGCGAGAACGTAGCATGAGACAGTGTGAACAGGAAATTCTCGACTGAAGACGTATAAACCTAACGGAGTATGAATCCAACACAGGAATGCGAAGTAAACGACAAACTGGAACGTCCTGCGAATGCGTGTTACGCGATAAGAAATAGAAGCCTAACCGGGTAATAAACATATCAATAGGAACTAGTCCATACACTAGTGAACAAATGCATGGTTTTCAGCGGAATGTCATTAGACTGGGGCAGTTTGTATAGCGCAATTTTAAGGAAACAGTGGCATGTTAAGGAAAAATTATGGCGGATACTTACCAAGACCCGTTGGATGGCCAGAATGAGAACCACCACATGTTGAATAGAAGATAGTGCTGAAATGAAAATCTCGTTTTGTGGACTCATCAGTGTTAACACCGAGACATGCAGAAAGGACCAACCTCATATAACCCGACCCATTCTCCACTGCCATGCAGGCATCTGCCATGCAGATGACAGCGGTTGGCCTTCCTGCGTCGGGATATATCGCATTTAGCTAACAATTCGTGGTGGTCAGATACCGTCCTCCATGGCGCAGTTGCATAAGCTGCGGGCTAATTGGCAAGAGCCACTAACAGTCATGGGTTCGATCCTCCGCAGAGGACCGAAGGATGCACACCACTGATGAGCCCCAATAGGGCGAAACGGCCATCTGGTGCTTTTCTGGATAGCTAGTTGACTCATCTGAATTGCCGGCTGATTGCGACGAACAAAACTACTCACCAAAATCCTTCCATTCTTAAGTAATTTTGATCTTTTCTTAACTTACGAGCAGAGATAAAAGTTATATATCATGGACGGAAAATAATGTAGATGAAAATCGCGTATATTATTTATGTGCAAAAACATTGTGGTACATAACCCGAATCAAACACTTACGCACTTATTATTAATAGCAATTATAAGATCCATTGCTTGTGGCATGGTAATGCCGAGTGCACCAATTGACCAGTTGCGTTTTTCTAGCATAGAAAGAAATACTCCTGAAACTAAATCGTGTAGGATGTTCAGTATCTGAGTAAACAAATTTGCGGTTAATCATTGAACCGCCACAAGCAGATTAAAGCGAGCACCGCAGTCATTTGGGTACTTTGTGTTTTGGTACTAATCAATGCTGGGCTTATCCACAGTGATGAAATGCCCGTGCTTTAAATGAGTAATCCATGTTTGAACATGGCTGCAAGAAGGACGGTTTAGTATAAATCAGTGTCAGAAATAACTTCAGGTTGATGAATTATTTTCGGTAAACTCTCTTCGGACCCAAACGTTTACAAAACACAGATAGTGTGGGGTAAGCACCAACTGGGGCTGGGATTTACTTGTGGACTGTTTAATGAACAAAGTCGATAACTTGAGACAAAGATAGCGATGGTACACCAAGTAAACTAAATACACATGCATACGCAAAGCTCAGTAGTAAAATGTAATTAATCTTGCACATGGTGGGTTCTCCTCAGCCTTTGTTGGCCAAGAGGATGGTGGCGAAGCTGCAGCCTTTACGGAATTTGATTTGTACTTACAGCGTGAGAGTCACCATCGAATTCATAGCGAGGATATCTGAAAGCATCCTTGTTAACAAAAGGATGGTATCATTCGATGTCCAGTCGCTGTTCGCAAACATTTCATTGCTCGAAACGGTGCGAGGTTGCTCGGCAACTGCTCATATACGCAACTTTTCCGGCGAATTTGCAAAAGGAGGTGCTACTTCATTGCAGGTTAAATGTTCATTTCACCTTCAATGGTGAAATGTACTGGCAGATTGACGGAGCGGCCTTGGGGGCCGCTGCTGGCTGATATTTTCATGGCGAAATTGGAACATGGCCCGCTTGCAAAGCACACCCGCGAGACCGAAATATACGTACGATATGCTGGCGACACCTTCGTAGTTTGCAAATCCGAAAAGCCTGCGGAAGAGTTGCAGAAAGCTTTCAATGACGCACACGAGAATCTTCATTTTACTTGTGAACACGAACTCGGAAACCGATTACCGTAACTCGGACGGATCATGCAGTAGAAAGATACACAGAAAGCACACATGGACTAGGAAGTACACTAACTTCCACGGCGCAGTAGCACTACAGCATAAGCGGAGTTTAATCAGATCTCTCGCCTTCCGGGCGCGCAGTATTTGTACACCGGATACCGTCAATGAAGAACTACAGCGAATAAGCGTCGCCCTCAGGGAAAGTGGTAATCCCGATAAATATGGCATGAAATATTTGAAGAAACGCAATCGAAAGCCACCTAGGAGCATTGCTCCTAAGAAACAGCTTTTCATGCAAATACCCTTTAAGGGCGGTTCTGCAGCTGATATGTTATCCAGACGCCTGAAAGACGCTGTCCGGAAAACTTATTTCGCGGCCTGCCTGAGAATCCTTTTTCACGAAAAGCCGTTGCTTATGAAACTTTTGAAGGATAGACTGCCGCCGTTGACCCTTTCAATGATAGTTTATCATACTCGTGCTCCTGTGGTGCACGATACGTGGGTCGCACGACGAGGCGCCTATCTCGGATGATTCGTTAACACATTCCGGCATGATGTTACAAAGGCGAAATGAAGTCTTTATACAGCTCAATCAAGTCACACATCCTTGAATGGGGCCATACAGCTTCAAAGAATGACTTCAAAGTCATTTATTCACTACCTGAACACTACACACAAGGATTCCGCAAAAAGCTCTTATCCATCGCCGAGGCTATCTACATTCACCAGCTGAAGCCGGAATTATGTGAACAAAAACGATTCATACGGCCAATAATACTACTTTGGCCAACGGACATTGTTACATAGTTATTTGGCGGTTATCTTTCTTACTTAATTACTTTGGACTACTGAGCTTTGCGTATGCATGCGTATTTAGTTTACTTGGTTTACCATCGCTATCTATGTGTCAAGTTATCGATTTTGTTCATTCAAAAAGTCCACAAGTAAATCCCAGCCCCAGTTGATTCTTACCCTACACTATTAGTGTTTTGTAAACGTTTGGGTCCGACGAGAGTTAACCGAAAAATTATTCTTCATCCTGAAGTGATTTCTGACATTGATTCATATTACTGAAATGGGAATGTTTGTATTGCTGAAGGACAGCATTTACCATGATTCACTGAAGTACGGTTTTATCCCAATTATTTGAACATTCCCAGTTAATACTTTGTGGAAAAACAATACCGTCATAACTACCGCACACAGGTAACAATGAGAAACCTGCTCTTGTCACTGATTTTATTCGAGAGTATTAGCGATTAGGACTGAAATGGTTAACTTCTGCACGTTTATGAAATGAGGCAGTTAGATAGCGTCTGCCTCCACAACAGGTAACCAACTTAAGTAAGAAAGAGCTTAGCCGTTTCCACGAGACCCTCGATCATGTGGTTCCCGTACATCAAATACATTATGTAGTGTGTCCTGAATAATTTACTTAGGCTCGAGAGTCTGTCTGCTAAATAGTTTTCCTCATCTGCGTTTGTGCGTGTTTCGGAAATGGTACACATTTCGCTTTGATGTCGGTTTCTGAAAAGCCTATTACTATCTGTCGGGTATAATATTGGGGATTTATATGGAATATAATATGACGGTAAGAACTATGTACTCCACTCGCCCATTATGGACATCAGTTTCCTCGAAGGCATACTTAACTCTCAGAAATAACACCTGCAAATTGCCACAGAAAGACACGGTACGAAATAACAATGCTTTGCATCTATAAGCATGAAATATGAATACCGTTTTACATTGTGCGACGAAGCATGACTTAGTTAGACTTTCTTACATTGTAACATCTTCGCTCATTCTATATGGTTGGCTACATTGGGATCCGGATTCGCTTGTCAATATGGCATCCATAAGACAGCCACTGGACGCCTGCATATAAGGAGGCAATGGGTGGATTACGCTGCACCATTCACAGCGCGATCCACACACCCCATAATCAATGAAAATCCAAAGGAATAAGAGGGGGAGACGTGTAGCTGAGAGCCAAATTTCATCAACGGAGCCGGCCCACACTCCCTCACAAGGAAACACAAGAACGCTGTAATTGGGGAATCAAACGCACGCAAGCCAGTGGCTGAGTCATAGTGCGCTCCACACTGAGTGCATGGAACCGCTCTTTGAGCCTAGTACGTCCAAGAGGATCATGCATTCCGTCCTCGTCAGCAACGACTTGCTGCCTGTTGGAGCCAGCACACAAGGTGGAGGTTGTTTGGCAGGTAGGCCGCTTTGTCGACTTCACATCAAGCTAGCCCACACTGAGAATGTCAAACAACTGGCATAGAGTTTATGGGAAATCAAAGATGCAACGTAGTAACGTAATTAAACAAGCAACGAAAAAAGAATTACGTATATGCAGGTTATAAAGTGCTAGAATGAGTGTAATTAGTTTTAGCGCGACTGCATTTTAGAAGCATCATAAATGCAACACCAACCGCAGCATGAGGCGCATGGCATGACACACGCCTGCTATAACCCTGGTTTTATACCCATATAGCTACACAAACCTTTCCTAAACGGTTTAAGGCTCTTCCAGCAAGATGTCAATGAGTCAAGTAAAAGAACAGTCCCTTCAGCTGGAGTGTCTTTCACCTGCAACTAGCGTGCCTAATGAATGATGGGATGAACCTTGCCTAGAGGCCGTTGAGAACACATTTGTGTAGTTGGTAGAAAAGCTCCATTTCTATCTACGTGATCAAGACCAATTTTATTCTCGTCGTATTGCGTTTGCTGAATTTTGCAAATTCACTGTTGACCTAACATTGCGAAATCAGCGCGCTACGTTAGGACCCAAGTATTTGCGATCCGAGGCAGTATCTGTTGATTTTCAGTAGTAACACTTGAGGAGTTCCGAAGTGTGACTATTTTGTATGCGCTTGATTGCAAATCTATCCAAATATGTACAGATTATTTATAGAAAATCAAATAGTAGAAACAGCTGATCAATTTGAGCAACTACAAGCATCTAATTCTGAGCGGTTTAGTTGAAAACGAAATGACAATTTTTGGATATAAAGTTGAAATTGTGTTAATGTGATGAACCTTGTGCACTTTCAAGCCGGCATCACCGGATGCTGCGTGAACTATACTTGAAGAACGTAGGTCCAATGAAATCGCACAGGTGCTACAAAGCAGAAGTCGTACTCAATTCCTGTTACGCCCAAGAGATGGATGTTGTATTTAATGGCGCGAGCAAAGGAGGCGAGGAAAGTAGCTCAAGTTGTGGTTTGCGCGAGTTGATACATTGAAACTGCGTATATTTCACCTACTGTGTGAGGACCAGTGACAACATTAATCCTCAACTCCATACCCCACTATGCGGATTCTCTCATGTATATCTTTGCAAAAAGTGTATTTTTCGTTTGTGAAAATCCTGTAGCTGCACTGACAGTCGTTTAGCCACTACAGTCCAAAGTTGCCTACCAATAATCAGTGATTTGGTTAACATCTGGTCACACTGGCGCATGGTGGTCATTCCCAGGCTCTCACTCATCATCGAAATGTGACACTAGTTTTCGTTTCACAATTAAGTGTGCCTACTCAATTGATCAGATTTGTTGATAAATTCTATTGGTGTCAGTCTTCTAAACTTACTCTTTACGGAACGTCATCCATTGTCAATTTTAGTGTTGTGTGCAGATATTCTTGTGAACATCTATTACATTCCAGTCCAAACACAATTCTTAGTTGCAACATGAAGTCTGGTCGGAAATACTCCCAAATATTTCTCATTCAAGCCATTCGGTTGCATTACGAGACAACCACAGAAATAAGCGACTTAGAAACATAAGGCCAATGTGCAATGCTCCATTTCCACCAGGTTGCAACCTCATTTTCGTTGGATATTTCTACCCCTCACCACACACATTTTACACCTCTCAGGCACTACCAGCCAGCATGCACTTCGGAGTTCATCGACAAGCCTCGCACCCCTACCAAACGCATGCCTTCTCCGTGATTCACGCTTCCGCGCTTACCACCTTTGGACAGTCATGTGAACTCACGTAGAACTGATATTAACAACCAGTCTCGATAAAAGATACTGATTGATTTAACTGGATTAACGTCAGCCGAAACCATCTACTACTGAACCGATGGCACAAACATAAATCCAGTTGCTTTGTAGCACATTCGCTTATTATTGCACTGGCAACGTTCCCGTAGTTCAAAATATTAAGACTTTTACAGAAGAGTAGTAGGGGGAGTTGAATGGTATAGGTAGAAATTCGTCACATCTATAAAATTAAGACTTTTGTATAAGCAGATTTCACTCTGGGCCATATTAATTACTAGGTAGACATAATATTCCTAATTACAAGACCAAGGAGTTATATTAACATTTTTCCACCGAGGAAAACAGTGGTGAGAAAAGAGTAACCACGGTAAGCACTATCGTGTAATGCAAATGCTTTACATCATTTTCATTACTTGATCTCATTTAAATTCATTAAGCGACGATAAGACGCAGACAAACATTATGCTCACCAACCTCATGAAATCGTGTTAGTCGGAGAGACCTATGTGTTAACGTGGATAATATGGTGTTTCCACAGAGGTGTTCGCCACTTTGTGTAACATTATTGAACGAAAGTTATGCCCACAAACAATCCCACGGGACTAGTAAAGACTTGGCTTTTGTTCTTCAGTATTATACCATTTTTCTATTGCTATATATTCACAGTCACATCTAGTGCCGAGGAACCGGCGCTCTGCTATACACATTCCGTGCCGTCTGGGAAAAAGTAGTAGGTATATGAGCCAAAATACCAATGACCGAGAGTTTATTTCGAATGGTCGATATTATACTTCCACTGTCAGCCAGAATAAAAAGGTTGGAGAATCAGTTATCTGAAGAAAATAGGAAATTAAATTTGCTTGACTCATTCAAATATTTACATTTGTCTGTTACATGCATAATTCATGCTTCGGCTAAGCCAGAGCCAAATCACAAAATTAAGGCATTAAACGTCATGAATGCAGTGGACTCTGAGGTTACCCAAAGATGCAGAATAGGGAAAATGCAATCGCCCTCAACAAATTTGGAAATATCTCTATTGACAACACTATGTATACTGTTTCTAGAGAGTGCAACATTGCTGTGACCGTTATTTGTTGTAGAAGAATAAGGAAAGTTCTTGACATTTTCCTTGTCTGACTCTGTTCAGCTTCCGTATCGTAGGCCTCGCAAGCGTGTTTATTAAAATTCAAATGACATTGAGATCAGTTCCGCAATTTAACATTTGTTTTACTCGAAGTCAGCTCAACCTTGCAACGTAAATTTTAACGCGCCAATGCAAACAATGTCTCGCCTGAGCCGAAGCACATGCATCCCCCTTGCGCGTCTCGTGGAATGCCAGCAAGTTCATTAAAAACGTTTGGACCTACCCCTTCAATGACACAGATAATGTTAGTAAGGCCACATCCACGCAGACGATACCAACGATGGCGACACCCTAGCGGAGATTGAGATCCTCACAAGGATACACGATATCTGTTTTATGAACATAGGGTGTATTCTGGATTCACTCAGCGCTCCACATTCTGACAAACCAGAATAGATTCATATCAATCCACACATTTTGATTCAGTCAGATACATGATCAAAAATATCGAATGGAACTGTACCTAATTACAGTGTAGATGCATTACGGTTTATTGTCATTAAGACTACACAGTGGTGTCTATGGCAATGCTCTAATCGTGGTAGATCAAAAAGTGGCCCTCGTAATGGGAAGGCCTACCTGGGTCTTCCATTCAAGTTCCTGATTAATAAAACTACTACAGGGAGTGGCAAACCACACTTCCCATTGTTAAGGCAATGTGTTAAAGCTGTTATTCTGTCAGGCCACTTAATTATGCCCAACTTCAAGCTGTCTTCCCCCTCCTTCCCTCAGAGTTCCCCTCCGTCATCTATTCAGCAAAAACACCCTATTCATTTAAACTTGACCGCCACGAATTGCCACAGCATTCGTTTTGAATTCCCACATCCCTTTCCCTTCCCTTCTAATCCAGATAGGACTGGTGAATCTTACGATAAATCATTTGCAGTAGGTCTTAGAACTAATGTCCTTATTTCTTGTAAGACGTTGAGCTACATGGATAACAGATTTCTTAGATCTGTCTGGGATGATGTGGGATATCATAAATCTGATGTTATATATTCTTGCACCTGCAGCAGCCAAAATGTGAAGTTTAGAATCAAAATGTGTGAGAAGGAATTCGGAATTCCACAGTTCTTTTATCCGATCAGCCGCTGTGTGGCATTCGGTCGACTAGTTTCCCCTGATTTCTTCATGATTATTCCGTGCGGACGTGCTTTTTTAGTTGCTGCATTTCCGGGAGGGAATTGGAGCAGGGATTATCTTTTCTATGTGAAGAGCGTAGGTTACTGATTTCTGTTGGCGCTATCATGTTAGCAACAGCAGAAATACTCTCTGGCTTGGGGGGATGTAGTTGCTGATCAATGCTCAACGCCATGTCATTAGCTGTGGTAAGAGTAAACTGCGATTCTGCAGTCGTAGACGTAATCCGTAGTGCTTTATGTGATCCAACACCTGGTCAAAACTCAATGAGAACTCGTTTGGAATGGCTCCCACAACTACTATATCATATAAATAAGTTGCAATGCCCTCTATGTCAGTGAGAATGTATACATTACCTGCTGGAAAATGACTGGCGCTGTTCTGATACCAAATCGTAATCGATCAAAATGAAGTAAACCACATTGTGTGTCAGTTGTTCACAGTTCCACTGAGCCACTCTCAACAGTGGACTGTAAATAGGGATCCACTAGATCCAGTTTGGCATACAGCCTACTACCTGAAAGTGTCACTAAAATATCTGCTGGACTTGTTAGTGGATAGTTGTGCGTCTAAATGGCCTTAGTAAGACCTATCAAAGGATTTGCACGTGCGGCTTGCATGCGCCAGGTTAATTTGCCGCTGTTCCACCATACTGTAATCATGCTACAGGTTAGGCAGGCGTTGAAGTTCCACGTCAAATATTTGAAATGTAGTGCCTGGTTCTTGATCACGCATGTTCAGAACTCCTGTGCGGGCCACCGCTTCTAACAGATACTGTAGATCAGAAACGAACGTCATAAACTTTGACTGTGTCTGTGTCATGGATACAAGTTTAAAGCGTTCGTCCTCGCAATATACCATAATGGTCTACATAATGTATCCTTCCATGAAGTGTTTAACAATTTTTAAACAGTGATATCGTGAGAGAGCCGATGTGTTCGTCGATTTGGGCAATTATGTTGCAGAAGTTTCGTTGCCAATCTAAGCAACATACTCAATACGGCCATCACGATCTGATTCGCAGAGCTACTGCCAAATTCAAGTGAAAATTGTTGGTCTACTGCGTGTGTTGATAAGTAAGGAAAATTCGCAAAAAATGTGAGTGAGACAATGGACTGTATCATCGAAAGAAAATCAAGTGGGAACTTTGAAATATGTAATTCATAAAGCCGTGGTGTTCCGTGGCCCCAAAATTAAGAATCATTGTTCGCGCTCACCATGCATACTTTTTGTAAACTTACTCAAGACGAAATAAGCCTTACAGGATTTGAACCAAGACTCAAATGTAACACCGGATGAAACGTCTAATTGGAAAATCTGAGTAGCAGATACAATTGCTTCCACATTATTTTGTTCATTATGTGGTGCATTGTCTTTGAATTCATCGGTTGGTTACGTGTCAGAGCATCGAGTTGAAGGAGCTGAGCGGCTTCGGAATGTGTCTGCTGTTGTTGGAGAATCGGACAGAGGTTGTCTGCTAAGATTGTCGTTTCCGTTGATAATTCTGTCGCCACGTACTATGGCCTTAACTATTCCATAATGTGGAAAATATACAAGACCTTGGACAGTAACAGATAATATTAATACAGTGCGATTAAGAGTCAAGAGTTATACATTTATATTACAGTGACGAAGTTATGCCGTTCACTAGTGGCTTACTCACTGATGATTGGCGGTGTGGTAGTACAGTCTGATTGAATCGGGTAATGTCCGGTATCCGATCATGTTCAGCATTTTGGATAGCAAATGGGAGATTCAAATTTAGAGTTAAATTGTATCCTCGACCATAAGCGAAGACTTGGTCACGATCATAGGGGTAAATTTCTTTATGTGACGATTGTCATGTATATACCGCACTCTATGATACATATATATAAATATACTGCTTTGTTTGCTACAAACAAATTTATGACTGTATTGGTAAGGTTTGTCTTGTCACGTGGATTGCTTATCGAAGCATAAACTAAGCCTCAACATAGAGTTTCACCACAGAACTTCTAGACACACATAATTTTACGATGTAACTACTCTTTTGACTAACCTTGTCCGTCACGTCAAAGTATTGACGACTGAAAAAATATGATGTTTTCTAGGACAACAAAGCAACTTCCAGGCCGCTTGGGCTGCAACATGCTGAAACGTAACCATATTTTAGATCAGTCTTCGTATTTTAGTTTCAACTAAAATTTACGCACTCTTAGTGCACACGTAGACAACGAGCACCTGTTAGACAATTTCGGTCCGAAGCGTTTACTGTAAAAACGTCGTAACCAAAGAGATCTGCGTGAATGATTATGAAACGATAAACTTACAACTTATGTGGATGTTTGCAGTTTAACTGCTGTTCGTAATGCATGAGCGACCTTGCATAAAACCGTGATGTGCGGGCAGCAGGACCTCGTTGACTGTAGCAACTGCAGCAATCCCTTCTTCAAGATTTTCTCAGCAACCTTTTGCCAAAATGGGTGTCAGAAAATTGGCCTGTATTTGACTACTTTGCTTCGGTCTCCGCCTTTCTGAATAGGCTTCAACACCGAACATTTCCAGTCAACCGGCAACAAACATTCGGACAGCGACCGGTTGAAATAGTCAGTCACGGCACGAGAGAGGATAGTTGTAAAAGACTTGAGAACAAGGGAGTGAAATCTATCATGTCCGGCAAGTTTGGTGCCGTCAAGGTTGGCGAGTATTTGGGCTACCACTTCAACGCCGCAATGCAGACTATCGAGTACGGTAAAAGCGGTACACGTCGAACTCGGAACAGATACCTGGTTATTCGCAAATACAGAAGCGAAGTGCGTCGCCAACGCGGACGCACGCTCAGTGCTGGAGGTTAGGGGCTGTCCATCCGTGCCATCCAGCACTGGCAAATCACCTGCCGTCTTCAGGCGTCGCTTCACATATGCAAAGATCCTCTTTGGGGCGGTCTTCGAGGCTAATGCGAGCTGCTCTTTAAAGTGTCGGCGTTTATTCTTTTTTGCACTGTTGCAGTTGTTTCCGCTGACATTTTTACCCTTTGTAATCATTGGCAGAGCAAGCAAAGAGGAATTTCTTCCACAGTCTGCGCCGCCTCCCAGCCAGGTTTCCATACTCTTTGTCAAACCAATGAGGCTTAATCGGTCCAACCTTTCGACATTGCAATGGCACAAATTGAGAACACAATGATGTTAATCTCTCTTTTATAAATATCCAACAATCTTCCGCAGATGCAGCTTGTGACAGAGACCAATCCAGTTGGCTCGCGGCTCGAGCTAGACCATCGAAGTCCGTTTTCCAGTAGTTGGGGGCTTGTCGCAGCGAATGTGAATACGGCAAAGATAATTCCATATCAGCTATCAGTACTGAGTGGTCGCTCGTAGCCAGGGGCTCCAGGATCCTAACGTCACGCACTCGTTGGTCGTAGCTCGTTAACATCAGGTCGAGACAGTACGGGGTTGAACGTGTTGATATGCGTGTTGGCTGGCATATGTGTTGCGATACACCAGTTTCAAGTACCAAATCCACGAACTTTGCTTCAACCTCACTATGTCCAGGAATCAAATGCACATCGGGCCGTCGTATTCGAGGACGGTTAAAATCGCCCATAAGTAGAAAGTGTGGACGACTCATGTGGGTCCGAAGAATGGGCAGCCAATCCAAACAACGTTTCAGGGGACTGCGATAAACTGCGCCCACAAGCAGTTCTCCGCGCCTGAGGCGGATGGAGCACCACAGTAGCTCCCACAGACCATCGTTACTTCGGTAGGTGCTCACAAGTCTCCCACGCAGGGAAGGCCGGATGTAAAGTAAGACACCACCGTGGGCATTCTTTAGTCTATCGCATCAGAAACACGAGTAACCGTTGAGTTCAAGTTCTTGGGTGTATAACTCTACATGCAGCCATGTCTCTGCGAGTCCTACTACGTCTGACCGCTCAGACGCAACGAAACAACAAAGCTCATTGCGCTTATCCATAATACTGCAAGCGTTTGTGTAGGCTACTTGCAGGCCGCAGCAGGAGCCACCGGGCGTGCTTGAAGTGTGAGCAGCCTGTTTATCCTGATTCCCTGATGGTTAGAAACCACCCGAAAAGTTACGATATTAAGATTTGTTTCCCCCTCACCAGTCGGTTTTTGGAGCTCAGTTATGGCAGACTTGAGCTGCTCCCTGTCTACTGGGTCCAGGTAAGGACGAACATGGATCTTCAAACATTTCAGCCTACTTAGACGAGACCGGATCATTCTTGGACTAGCTTCGTCCACAAAAGTGATTCTCATAGGCCGATTTTTTTGATCACCTTGCTTTGCAAGGCAGGTAATCTGGCTCCCTTGTACCGAGTCCTCACCAGCGTCGAGGAGACTATTAATTAGACCCTGTAAAAAATCGACATCGTGATCGTAGCGCACTTGGGGTGATGGACCACTGGACTCTGATGCGTGAAAGATCACGAGATTATAACGCCTCTGGTTGGACGAGGTTGGCCTTGCAGGGTAAAGTATACTACCAACCTCAAGTGGTTTGGCTAACTGTTGAATTACAGAACGTAAACACCCAACGTTCCTTCGTAATTTCGTCCTCTGTTCTTTCCACCGGTCTTCAGCACTCAGAGTTTCACCTGCTGGGACATCAGTGTCCGTTGGACAAAACAAAGGTAAACAATTTAGGCCATGTGCAACTGGACTTCCCAGAACGGTTGGGCTTTGTGTCAGTGAGTTTGCACGGGTAGAGGAGGACGATGAGCCAAAATCTGAAGGCTCTTCGCGCTAGGTTGTTGGGCCAAACACAGGGAGCTGTTCGCAACGAAACGCTGAGGCCTACGCGTCGGCTTTACTCTTTCTGGCTGTATCTTATTTCGGAAATTTTCACATGTAGTTTGGACGAAATTGTGTTGGATCTCGGGAATAAGATGCAAATGCTTAACTGATAATGAAACACATGAAATGGGGTATTTAACTTAGCACAAAACACACGTGAGGGTATTTGCACGGTATCCGACTAGTTTAGAGCAAGTACCATAGGATGACTGCTTCGGCATTGTGAACAATCTGAAAACAAATGGCGGCCAATTGACGGAGAAAATGGCGATAGCAGGATCGACGAAACCAAGCGATGAAAACACAAGTATTTCTGGTCGGAAATTTCAGAATCGGAAATGAAACTAAATTGTAGCTAAATTTCCACGAAATACTTCCAATGAACGCAGAAAGTCAATACAAATTGATCTTGTCAACACAACGAAAAATAACCGACCAGCGGCAGCTATCCGCAGCTGATGGCGGAGCAGGAGTTGTTGTCATTCATCTGGACTTCTCAAAAGCGTTTGCTCGCTTAGACCACCGAATTCTTCCACATAAACATTAGCTCCTTGGCCTTGGTAAACCACAGCTGCATTGAATAGGCAATTTGCTATACGAACGTTGGTTGTAATTGAGAGTGGAAGAACCTCTTGCTGACGCAATTGTGGGGGAGTGCGGCATACCACAAGGCTCAGTGTCTGCCTCCATCCCTTCTTTATTTTCTTAAACGATTTGGCGAGAGAAATTAATTCCTGTTTCTCAATTTCGCTGATTATTCATAGTTATGGAGTGAGCTTGAGGAACCGAACGATTACGGAAAGATCCATCATGACCTCAACATGATTTCAACCTGGCCAGTTCTGAATACAGTATCGTTCAAGGTGGAAACATGTCACGCTGTTCAATTGCGTTTAACTATGACTGCGCTAATATGCTTGAGTCAAACGTATTGCAAAATCTTCTTAAGAATGCGACCTTGGTGTGCTTATTCGAATTGACCCTAAATGTTATAAGCAGTCAGAGGCAGATGCAAAGTGAGCCAACCAGCACGTAGGCTTGCTACTGAGTGCATTCGGAAGATTCGACCCATCAGTCTTCACCATGATACACAATTCTTACGTTTGCTATCACGTCGAATACGCCATCCAAGCTTGGCAACATTGGTTGAAGCGCGACTTAGAAGATCTAGAAAACCGCAACACAGGTCCACAAAGAACGTCAAGAGCATACGAAATCTGTCCTACCATCAAAGGATGAAGTCACTGGGAGTTTTTAATGGCCGCTAAAAAAGGCTGCGCCCCGTTCTCGTATTAGTCTACCATATATCGAATTACCCTAATCACGTGTTTCGTCACTTGTTGAAACCCAGCCATGACACCAATTTCATTGGTTGCCCTCTGAACTTGTGTGCGCGGTTTAGCCACCTTAAATTCCGGCGGAATTATTATTTAAAGCAGTTAGTTCCCTTCAACAATTTGAAAAGCACGAAAAGAAGACGAAGGCTGGTAGATGCATGCCTTTCCTAATGTCTGCTCAGTACCATTGACAATAACCGAAACGCATATATACAGCTAACAGAGGGTGCAACCAGATAAGCTTAAGTTGCAGAAAGAATGATGGAAGCTCACGCCTACGTCCGAGACAGCTTTAGGCTGACAAATAATTGTTTCTGTACACACAAGGCTGGCTTAATCCGGCTTATAGCAACAGCCTCAGCAAAACGAAGGAAGCGAGTGTTAGTGTGCCGTAACAAAACATTAAACGCTGAGCCCAGCTCTATCCAGTGACCCGAGTCTAATAGTTGTTTGCCTGTCGAGGAAACCGGTGGTCTGCGCGAACATGGAATCTGACGAGGGTAGGCAATCAGGTAAATTCGTGTTGAAACCATCTTGGTACATGTTTCTTTATGCGGGAACTCAGCGTTCACTTCGTGTTTGGCAAACCTGGAACTCCCTCCCAAAATGTGTTGTTACCTACCCCCACCGTGGATATTTTCAAAAGAACGTTGGATATTACACTTGGCCCCTATCACTTCGTTGCCTAAACATTGCAACTTGAAATATATTAATTATTCCTCCAAACCGGATTAACATGTTACATAAACCTGAGGATGCGGGACAGAATTGAGCGTTCTCGTTTTAACTTCTTATATTTTCTCACAGAGTAAAACAATTGTAACTGTCCCCAATTTGCATCGCCGTTTACTTACAAAGCCTACTTTACTATTAATCAGCAGCGTATCTTCTAGATACACGCTCAAACAGACAACTCACCTATCAGTTGCTAATTGTAGTTTTAGCTCCACCATCCTGCAGGACTTGTCAAGCAAACTGCATTTTCATCCGGCATAATTCATTGTTCATTGTTCAGTGTTCGGGTTCGCGTTGCGCACGCGTTATAGGATAACAATAGAATAACAGGTACATTCACACAGAAAATGCGTCTCAATAAACTTTGTTATGCGTAACTAAATTCAAATATTAAAATGAAGAGCTGCGAAAAATACTGAGTCTCACAAAATATTCCTGAAACGTAGTTCACTACAAAAGAAATAGGAAAATTTATTATGTTACATGTAACGTGGAGAAAATAGCACGACCGATTTTGTAGCAAATGACTTACAAAAATCTGCTGTCACTTCATGTAGCAAGCTTTTGGGCACACAACATCTCAGCATCCACTAGAAACAGAGGTAACGTATGACAGGTACCTATCATCTTGTAGCGTTTTTAGTTACAGACTGGAACAACTGCAAAATAAATTTTAATGTATTACCTATTCTATTGACCTGCAATGCAGAAAGTCATAGAAAATAACAAGGTTCTTTGTCATTTGGTAAATGGTGAACTTTAGGTATTCCTTCGGACAATGAGCTTGAGTTCAGTAGCAGTGGCTACATTCCATGTGGCTACATTCCATGTGGGTCCGTGTGCTCATGAGTCGCAAGAGCTTAACTTTGTCCGGAGACACTTAGAACTCGGCTTCCGTAGTGCATCCGTTCAGATTTAATATTAACTTGCACCATTCTCATAAGTTATCCTAGCTCATTATACCTAACTTCAGTGCTAACCATCTCCAAGTTAACGGCCACGAACACACATGTGGCATATTTACAAGCTAACCGAAATAAAATTCCTGTGGTTCCTTTCGCGCTGCTGATGCGATTCCAACCTAATGTGTATAAAAATTTAACAGTCACCCTGCTTAGCACGTCCTAAGGGTAAAGTTTTGCTGATCAGAAATGGTCCATTAATATGAATAGGTATGACATCTTACTTCTCCATTCAGACATGTCGGGTACATCAGTAGTTCCCTTGTATCTCTATACTCAAAGCGTTAAAGCCAGCATCCGTCAATATTAGCTCAATAATAATTACTGAGCTGTTATCAAAATCCGTTAAACATAGAGCGATCAATTTTCATGTTATATGCCAGACACCACACAGAGTGCATGATATTTACAATTCTTTTATTTTTCGCTCTCATTATAACTAAATCCCAATGCTGATTGTTACTTGGTCCTGAGGACCTTTAGATAAATCGAGTTTCTTGCGATCAAGTCATGCTTGGTACAGTCGGCTTTTGCTTTTTGCCAGTTCCCTGCCGGAGAGTCAACGAAACGAGTTATGATAACCTAATTGTATAAGTAGACCACAAGCTAGCTGCAGTTAGTTGATCACTCTAATCCCAAATTTAACTATATTTAAGCATTCCTATCCTCTGTAGATTGTTTATGCTCTCAACTACGGCTATTAATTATATACGTGATCTTAGTAAGTCTGGCTGTTACCTGTTGTTTTTCGTTGTTAGTAGTGATGATCACCTTCCAGAGACAAGCAAAAACCTCCACAATGAATAATTAATACTTAGTGTAATATATCAGATTAGAAATATAGAGAGTTCTCTGCTTTCATAATTCAGTGCAAATTTTAAATCTGCCCACTTTTTGATGATCCACTTCAATGTTTTGCACTGCTGTGCCTTAGTAGAATTTACCCATGAGTACTCGGAAGGAACACTTGCGGTGATCATGCTCCGTAGTTTAAATCGCCATTCTCCTCTCTCAGCTTTTGTGTTTAATATCAGGAATTTTTGCCATCGCTTTCGGTGAAAAGTAGCCAATTTTTGATAACATAGATGGCATTTTCCTTATTTCTAACTTAGTGATGTTCTAAATCTTATCCAACTGTTTCTCCACAGACACAAACGCTATTAGCTTATACACTGCACCCACATATATTTTCAGTCAAACCAATTATGTAGGACATATTTTGTAACAAACAAGATTACATTGCTTGCTGATCAACTTGCTAATCTCTTGTGTAAAAAACAAGGCAGCGGATCACTACAACTAGAGCGCTTTAAACTTCAAAATACTAAAAATCCAAAGTAAATGCATTCTGTCCAATTGGGCATAAAATTTGCCCGGATTTTTTTTTACAGTCTTTAGCCTAGCGCCCCTCAAAGCATTGCTTAATCTTCCCCAGGACAAAATTAATATGTCGCGCCTACTAAGCAGCTCGACTTAGACTCGGATCTTGCTATTTATTAACAGAACGAATGTGTGCTCTCTCGCTCGCTGGTTCGCTCAAAGCAACGGAAGACTAAGTTGTATATATTAAACATAATTTGCTGTGTTGTCATAACACTTGTGAATTGAATAAACGGTGGCTCTTGTGAATTCAGATTTCAGTTACACGTACTAGTGTTTTAATTCTTGACATCAATTTGTATTTTCACAAGATTTGCGGCATATTTTTGGTTGCTGAGCAGTGATTTCTTTAGCGTTTAGTGAAAGCCGTGTTAACCAATGAGTGCTGGCATGAGTCCAGTTGCTGCTGAAATCAGTCAAAGTATTGTGTTAGTAAACATGATTCATCAGGATTGGATTATCACTGTTGTATTGTGTTTGCTTCAGCCGAAAATAGCCTACCTATATGACCGAATGCGGAACACATACTAATGTTGAATTGGCAACAGAACACATCGGAATTCCCCAAGTCAATAAAGAGGAACTTCTTTTAAATTAAAGATGACCGGGAGGCAAATGACGAAAAGAAGCCGCGTGCAGGAGAGGAAATATTTGGGACAAACAGCGAGTTATTTAACAGGGTACGCCAAGCTGGTCAAAAAGTAAAATATAATAACTTTAAATATTGTGTACATATTAGGCATCTGATTATTTATCACGCATCACCTTAGCGAGAGTTGTGACCATATGGGGCCAGGCCTGTTCTCTGTAACAAAAGTAACCTACATGGTAGTAGGGGACTAGTTGTGTAATATCGCAGTTAGCTTGTATGTCATTACGGTTCATTGCTGTCCCCCTATACTTAGCTTCGTAAGCTGCCGGCTAGAATTGCACGCCTCCACAGTGGACAGGTCGTGAGTTCGATTCCTGGTGCTGCAGACTAATGAGCATATTTATGAGTACCAATGAAACGAAACTACGGTTAAGGAATTTCCGGATGGCTAGGATTAATTCTGACTTGGAAGCAACGGTGAAGAGTCCACATTGCATGCTTCAGATAATTCCGGAACCTGTAGATAAAGGAGTGAACACAACGGTTTTTGTAACATAGTTAAAACATGCTCTAATCAATCTTTAGTCAGCCAATATAACTGGTCCTTTCGCTTCGATAGCCGCTCCCCTAAAAATAGTCTGACAGCTTTTCGGATGTAACCTGCAATATCCACCACTTTACTAGGCAGGTTTACCTCAGTACATTGAATAAACAGACATCAGAAATCCACTTTATTCATTACTGACTGGTAGAGCATAGTGGATACTGTTTCTAATACGAACCAGAAATTAAATATGAAGGTTGCGTTATATGTTCTCTTTAATCGAAACAGCATATCAGTTGTTTTGTTTGGTCAATAACTGCAGCTTGCAAAACCTAGTGAAAGTGGCTTGTTGCTAAATGACGATAGGCGATAATAGCCCCTAAGGTTATTGCTATGTTTTTTCACCAGCGAAATCTGCGTGCTAGTCGTCCAATCATGTGCTGCCTTAATTTGGGCTTGTCCGTCTACATTTTTGCACGACGTCCTAGGAGTCAGACTCAATCGACCCGGATCACCGAGGTCTATTCAACTGGATGTACCACTTCGAAGTAAGTCCAACGACACGCTTTTATACCAAAAGCGACGTCTTCAGTAGTTTATTCTCCAAGACTAACACGTGAAACTTTGCTTTCTTAAGTTAAATCAGTGCCTTAGATATATGGTTTCACAGAGACTCTTTAAGGTTACCAGACAATTAAGAACAGTACAGCGCACTGCTGTACACGCTAGCTACAAGTTATTTGGTTTTATTACACGTACCACTGCAGTTTTACTTGCATTTAACCGCAGAAAGCCTGTGCTATTTCGGTCCACCCTTGCGCCCTCGACGCACGACTACCAAACCCGTTGACACAAGGACAGTTCCCGATGACAGAGGCCAACCGTTGTGGTAGCCCAAACTGTATGACCAGTGTGACTTAAAAGTGCGTACAAACCATCTAGCTATGGGTCGGAGAAGTTTTGTCTGGATATCTATTGCATGAGATACGCAAGTTCTACCATAGCCCTGCGATGTTGACATGGGTGTCTCACTCGGAAAACACCTGCTCGTTCCTTGCTAATTACCGCGACGTAACACACGTGCATAAGAGGTAGCGGAAAGAGCAGCGCTCCAACAAATAGTGTCTGGTTCTGTGATGCATGTTAAGATAGTCCTATAATTAGCATTGTTAAAGCGCTTACGCTTGGGCGGGAAACGTTAGCTGTTACTTCATCAGAGCAGAAGAGATTGGTCGCAGTCTTGAGAAGGGAAATCTCTGGACTCAAGTTACAGAGTAATATATTACTCAGGCCCAGTTCCAGACCTGTTAAATGACAAAAACTCACACGCAATCTGCTACTCAGTCCTGTTGAAAAGAAGCACAAATTTGACAAACGGCAGTGACAAAAGGTCGGTTGAACGGTTTCCCAAATCTCACTAAATGCTGTAAACCATGCAGAGCTACGCCCAAATTGAGCTACCAACGCCGTCAGTACCTTAGTAACGACACTTGACTCCTGCAGAGAGTGCGACTAACTGCTTTAGAGCTTAATAGTCTAGCTGTAACCTTGGCCTAACATGCACACCAGAAACAGTAAACATTCCCACACGACGACCGTCGTTCATGATGAACCGATGAACATACAGTTACTGCACAACCAAAACGCGAAGACTACGATATGTTCAACGGTCTCAAAAGGAACTAGCGAGTCGCTAGAAGCGAGACAATACGAGGAGCAAAACTGATGGCTGAAATGGCCTGCAGACTCGGACTGAATTTTCTCCCATTAATAATACATGCCTTTCACTAAATCCAAATGCGCACTTATGGGAACCATGGTTACTGCAAAAATCATTTAACAACACATGCGACCTGGAAGATGTCCTCTTAGCAATTCACATTCTAGTGAAGTCTTCTGTTAGTGCTCGTACTTTTCCCGACAAGCTATGGGCAGAAAAGCAGAAGCGGAAATCCGACCGAAGTATATCACGTCAGAATGAGATGAAGAACGTAGTACTGATTTACGGCTTACCAGAATTCAAGCACGATAATAACAGCGAACAACAAAAGTGCGACCATGAAGAACAAAGGTACAGCACAGAGCTCTACAACATGGAAATTGGCATAGGTTTTGACGTCCTTCGTCTAGTTGTTCCCTAAACCTACCAAGGCAACGGGCCAAAAATTTGGAAAGTCACTCGGGCATCTCCTGAGAAGATATCGATGGCAAGCCAAGTGTGGAATGACAACAGGAAATGTGGACCGCCAGAAGTACGGTTAAGACGATTCATTCAAGCAGTGCGGACCCAGAAACAGATGAGCCACTCACGATTGTTGTTATCCCAGCCAAATCAATAGTTCAACCACATTGCAACAATCTTCAAAATGACCAGCACCAGTTGCACCGTTTACACACAAACTCTTAATAGCTGGAAAAATATCACGTTGCTGCACCAAAATTCAAGGGTCGCATTCTGCGCTTTTGGAATAGCGCCGTCAAAATGAAACACAAACTTGGGACATCAGGGCAATTATCGAAACTTATCTCTGAATAAAACAACTAAATTTTGAACTCTGGAAAAAACCGGTCATTCAGAATGATGGCTCTTCTCACCATGGCGGTGTTACTATATACTATCGCGATTAGCTGAAATATGAGGTTCTTACACAACATTCCTTTGCATTAGTTTGCTGACATTAGCTAGCAGGTCCAGATGGTGAGCATAGGACTAGACACGTGACGCTTGTTTCTTAACAGTTGCCAGTAGATCACGAACGATTCTGCATGCGGGACATCTGTCATTTCTGGAAGTACCAATTAATTAAGCAATTCATGAAGACATAAATTTGGTTCGCTTTTTGAACTATAATTCCGAGGTTCGCCAGTTGACTTAATAGCATTTGGATAAAAATGAGGACAATTTTTGGTGATAAAATTCACTATTGCTATAGAGCAACGTTAGGCGTTACCGATTATACACTATAAAATGAACAACTCTACGGCTTTTCCCAGTTGAAAAGCTTTGCCTTATGTCTCATCAAGCAATGATCACCTACTAGACAATCACAAAATAGAATCAACAGTTAATCCACCGGAAATTAATTATATCAGTGTAATATACACAATAGATTTCTAACTTGTTTTTCAGTCTAACATCGAATATCTAAGCAGCATAAATAAACGCGCTTTCCCTGAAATCATATGCATTCCATTTGTCTAACATAAAAACGTACATGTAAATGTTCGACAAATAGCAAGCACAAAGAAAGCTCAGAACAAACCATTATTCGCAATTTTAAACTGGTTATTCCTGCAGCTGTTTTGAAGCTTAGGTTTTAGTGAAATCCACAGAATCTCTTGTCTAACTGTCGTATAATTTCAGATATCACTGGCATTGGACGTGTTGTATATATATATATATACCACTATTTTTACTCAAAAATTACATGTATGTCCAAATCATTTCCTTTCTTAAATAATTTTCGTGCATGTGGTTTCGTCCTCGTTCTTCATGCTCCGATGGGATGATTCGTTTGTTAGAAACCGAACATCAACCAGCTTTAGTCCCAAGGATGCCAACAGATTGCGATCATCTGTTACAACTCACCGGGACGAATTAGCTGTCAAACGCTTCTCGGGTATTTGATGGTCTATCGATTGCGTTTACTTGTAACAACTGGTTAAAAAGTTGGAAATTTTTATTATTCCCAGGCGTTGCTGAGGGGAAAGTAAGCAAGTCTATTCATTTGTAAACAGTAAGGGGATTAATTAGGTTTTCGTGTTGATTCTTCGCAGTTTGACACAGACAGAGAGTCACCACACATTCAGGAAGGCGCTAGACGGCCGTTTTCTCCTATTGAGACTTGTAAGTAGCGCGCATCCGGTGAATCCTGTCATATTCGAACCCAAGACATTACTGTTACGAGTCAGCGACTTATTTCACTGGACCATGGGCAATGGCAGCCGACCGCCGTGACTGATATCTAACTGCGATATAGCGCGGCTCATTCTCCACTGTCTTGTAAGTTATGAATGTGCAGATGACAGGGCTGGCCCCCAGAGCAGAAACTTCCTTTGCAAACCGCCACCAATGGAGGTGGCATGTGAGCAGCTAAGCCAACTATTGTTTATTTTTAAGTAGGAGGGCGATGTGTTAGATTTTCGTGTGGGTTCTTCGCAGTTAGACATAATCTAACATAAGCAGTCTATACATCTTTGTTTATGATTTTACCTGCTTCGTCTTATAGGTATAAAGTCGTTTCCAGGTGCAGAAAATGAGAGGCGAACAACTTACTAGCTTAAAGAGAGAGCATGCTGCCACATAGAAATTTCAGGGTAATTTGAAGTGCAAGTGATCCCATGTGGATGTTATAAGACTAAGCAGCAAATATTCAAGCCTCACATATTTAATGAATGTGATGTTCACTATCACGAAATATGCAGGTTGTTACTGTTTCCTTGCCAATTTTAGCTATTTTAATCTGAGCAGATTTTCACTGGTCACTCTCTTCCACATATCACTGTTTGGTATGTTAAACATATATACAAGAGACTGTATCTCAATTGGCCAAGCTTGGCCGCTGTGTTGAAAGTCAATACAGTATCACTAAACTTTCAATTGGCTTCACTGATGATGATTGTTGATATGATCTGGACTATTCTAGGTAGGTGGATAAAATACTAGATCGTGAATAGCACCCGCTAGTATTGTTTCAACGAGATCAAGACCTCTATGTGTTAAGTGGCTTGACCGCTTTATTTGCTAACTGCACCAGCAGCCCATCTATTTTCGGCTTGACTGAACCCCCTTGCCATTCCAGGTCATTTATCTTCAGACTGCAAGGTCCCACGCTATTGGTGTTATGACACTTCTGTACAGCTCAGGTGGGCTAATTTGCTTTGCTCCTGCACAATTGTATCCCAAACAGACCTTAATTCTACTGTATCATAGCACCTCTGACGGGGACTTTCTACTATAAACTGGATGGGGAGTGATTCGATACCCCTGATGAAGCTTTGTTTTTACACCCCTGTTGGACGGTCCGCAGCAGTTTGATCAATGCCCATATGAACTTGTCAACAAAACGTTTAACTTGATCAAATTGACAGTGGGTGAAAGCGTGTATTTCCCATTTGCGTCACATCATTGAAGAGGCAAAATGTCGCGAATTCCTCCTCAGTGAACTGTAGTCCATTTTCGGACACAATTGTTTCGAGCATACCTGATGCAGCTGAAGCATAGTGGTTGCTGCAGTGGTTGAGGTCAAGAATAGGATGGCCTCTGACCATATAGTGGTAGCATATTTCAGAGCTGATTCCGCTTTGAAATTTCTCTGTGCAACGACGGTCGACCACGGATTTCTATATACCGTTTTACTCATCTATGTGCGGCGTGTCGCATACTGCAGTAACATTGGATTATTGTTTTATGAATTCGTCAGAAGACATAAAATACCAAACTTCATTGAAATGAACCGTGGGTTAAACTAGAGCGCGTAACACCTAGCGTTCATGTCGTCCTTTCTAACTTTACTCTCGTTCTTATGAAGTTTGTTAGCTCTATCTAATGTTATGATTGTTTTCTCTGTGTGGGCCGTAGGTGCATTTCTATTCTTGTATTTATAGTACATCCAGTAATTTTTCATATTCCGCACCAGAGTACATGGTAAATATGCTAGGTGCGTCATGGTCAATAATATTCCTATATGTAGGATTGCATTCTGCATTGATTGAGCCTATAACGATAGCAGTGCCAGCGCATTTTTCATTATTAAAATAGTAGTTTGTTGTTTTATACTAGTTTCTAGCTTCTTTACCTAATCCGGAGGGTTGTGTTATAAATTCGTTTGTAATAACTATTTTGCCTATTTTGCCGTTGGTTTGGCAATTGACTATCTTTGTCATCTGGACAGAACGGAGGAAGAGGGGCATCCAGAATTTGACCTACGCCGTATGCATCTGAGATGGGAAAGCGTGCGAGTCCATTCGCGTCGCCGCTACGAAATGGTTGTTGGAAGAAACCGCTTGAGAGATTGGTGATACAGGCAATGGAGCGCGTTTTAAATAGTCTTACTGATCGATGTTCTTCATTTTTCCGCTCACAACCGGCGAATTTTTAGAGTGTAGGATTTAGATTAGGCGTAGCGAAGAGACAGTTGTTATTTGTCTTTTACAAAATGGTAGGTTGTTTGTCTGTATGGTTGTAGGTGTTTTGTCTATAGTGAATATTGTGGTGCGACTATGTACTTAGTATTCAATGGTTTTCCAATGATGCATGTCCTGGATTGGAGAATTCTTCTTGGGGTTGCAGTGGACTATGATCTACATCAGATGATCTTTCATAGAACGTGCCTTTTGGTTTGGACCGGATTGTGATATATTCAATGTGTTTTCTTTACTCCACTGTTCCAACCACTTAGCATTTCCTTTAATCATTGAGCATGTGTAGTTCTATATAATGGAAATGTTGTTGTCAGGTAGATGAGAACCCGCTCTATATATTCCTTGTATAGAGAGTGTTTCATTGGAGCAACGAAGAACGGCATTAGATCTAGGTGACAAGGTTGTTAAGTTATCGAATTCTAAATAAACGCATTTAGTTTCCACCTTGGGTGCATCGGTATTTTGGACATTTGGCTGAGATTTCTCGAAGAGTCAAGTTATTTTCTCTGGTGTAAGTTACACAGTGCCAATTTTGGACCCTAAAAGGGTATCCTATCTGATTATCTGGTTAAATTAAATTGGGTGAATTAGCTTAGGAGGGGTCTACATTGGCGAAATGGCTGAGCGACTTAGTTGCTCAAAAATTTGAAGACGGTTAGACAACAATGTTTTTGCGTCTTCTTTTTTAAACTTTGGCAACTACAGTCAACATCAGAGAGGCTACAAGCTTTCAGTATCGTTCCTAATTATTTATTCAGATCTAACACATTCGGATCAGTAGAAACAATCACATGTTTTGCGCCACACAATCCTACGGCCACTTCAGAAACAACAAAGACATTAACTACCTTGCTTTTACAATGAGATCTGGACCAGTGTTCTCCAATATGGTGTTGAAGAAGTCAAGCGTAATCCGATAATCTTTGATGGATTCAAAGAGTGCCAGCCATTTTCCTAATTATTTGTGAATTCAAAGCGATAAATTTATCACTTGGTTTTGCGATGATGTTGCTTTCTGCCGAGGAACAGATTCAATTTTCGTTTGGAATCCGCATTTCGTTCGCTTTGCTATTGCGTGCAAACTGCACCACGCTTAGCTTTCTGAATACGACAAAACTTTGGTGGGGCTATTGCGATCACACCTTGTCAATGCATAGACTCAGGCGGCGAGTTAAGAGAATGCAATGAAAACTAACCTTGTGTGGTTTCCCACACTTGGAATTTTATAGATGGATTAGATTCCACTGTTACCTCTTTCGATCATAGCCACAATTCATCGAATGTATCCAGAGTCGCAACCGTGATCAGGTCGAGATATTCCTGCAGAATGGGGCCTGGAGACGGATTGGGGCCCACACACAAACAAATGAATGCACGTGAGCACGAGTCACGCAACTGCCCCTCATGTCTAACAGTTAAGATTTTCAAACGGTTAAAATGCGTGATGTTGATATGGGAATGTTTAATAAATAAGTTACGTAGTTGATTTGTTTCTTACTAGACAGTCCAATTTGAGTAAGAAATCAAAGTGATATTGCGTTCACTCTATCCTTATGGATGTGTGCCCTATCTAGTATTAGTTAAAGTTTGCATTACCATATTCACCAATTTTGTTTTTCCCTTAATTTCTCGTACATTTATTTAAGAAGCATTTCGAATTATCGTTAGATACTGTCGTCTAGTTCTGGAGCGCTTAATCTATATCAACGAAACGCGTCAATATTACCAATGCAGAACATTTGTTAAAGTCGATTAATCAGCTCGCTAAGTTGTATGTCAGAGTGTACCATTTATTTGTGCGACACTGACTGAATTTGACCGGCATCTTACTTTTAATGATAATGAATGATCACTCTACAAATTTTCTCATCTAATAGATATCATAAATGCTTGTCCGTTTTAATGGAAATGCAAATGTTCTAATAATAATTTGAGAGCGTTGACTGGACGAACCACCTGGACTTATTCTGATGTTGTTAAGAAAAAAACGGAAACAAATCCCCATACATGTTTAAATTACCCTCCTTCCTGTTTATTTGCTTTGCATTTAAAATTGTATAATAAATTGAAATTATTTTACAAAACTTAAATTTCGACGGTTTGTATGTCTTTGAATGTTGTCCTATATTACACTGATTAATCCCCTTTTGGTTTAGCTAACATTGTAGAAATGCTTTGGGTAACACTAGTTTAACAATACTTAATTAAATACGCGGTACGAGTTGGATTGAACATCCGAGTATTAACGAATCTATCTCAAATTTTTCTTATGAGCATTTGATCAGCATGAGACCTCCACGAAAGCAATTTTTAGTCAAATTCATTATACAAAACGCAACATGAACTTGGGAAATACACTTCATTGAATACGACACCTTCTTCCTAATATGCATCGGCGTGGTATTACAATTATTTTTCAAGTAATCTAATTACTCCGATAAATAACCTTATTAAACCCTAATCCCGTACCTCAATGCCAAACGAAAGGTTGTATTGAGGTACATTTATGGATTTACCGTGACTTAAAATTCTTGGTCCTGATCACAGGGATTATTGCTAAATGTGCAATTCTTAGTGGCTGTGTTAAATCAGGAAAACATATCAAGGGCTCGTTTTAAGAGAACTATAACGTCGTCATCCTCAAATAAATAATCCAAGCACTATGTTATGGTGTTTCCTTTTGTTTGTTTCCGGATCGGTCAAGGCATCAGCTGCATTTTATATGCTAGCTATTTATACTAAAATTGAAGTTCAAATTAAAGCATTCATTTAGAGTAACAGCATGGTTGTTGTCGCTTCCATATATCGATGAAGTGAACGAACTACGGAATAGATGGGCTTCAAGAAATCCAAAAAGGAACCGATCGATGGCTGTTTCCATCCAGTGTTCATATTGCCTGAGATGCATCTTTCTAAATTCCGGTGTGTCATTGCTCTACGAATATTTACAGATAACTGTGTAACAGTCACCATGGTATAAACCATTTGCAACCCATTGCAGCTATCTTATTCGTACACCATTTTGAACTCATCAAAGCCGGAAAGTTTGCAAAAAACATGCTTTGTTTATAAATGTGTTATATTGTGACGTAAGTATTGTGTTTTACAATGAAATTTTCAAGGGATCAAAAAAAAGGAACTTTACCAAAGGTTGAGTTTAGGATCTCTGTCAGTTTATCTAAGAAAGTGTCAACATATACGTCCTTACATTCCACTCTCCTTGTTGCTTGAAAACAATATGCTAACCGTTTGACGGCATTCCATCGTGAACATGTGCCATTCGGTGTAACAAAACTGGTTCATGCTATGCACCGAATAAATTAAAATTCCACATGACAATTCTGTTCTATACAATATAAATATGTGTAAATAAAATGTTACTGGTAACGGTAAAAAATCAGTGCTTGGCAATTCTGTTGGATGACCGTAATACTTGGCTGCATCCAAAGTTAGAAGCAAGAAATTAACGCGAAGTTAAATTTTATTTTGCGTGCCCCAACAATTGGTCAACAGTAGCACATGTGCAGTTGCCCTAATTTTTTATTATTGGAAGAAGCCTTATCTTAGTTTCTTCTATCGATGAAAAGAGACTGCATAATTTAGTGCAAACAAAAGGCGTTCCATCAGGTAGTCTTTCAAAAGTTCTTAATATGGGGGTAGATATTATGTGGGGGAGAAGAGCCTTATAGTTTGCGATGCTTGATTACTGATTTCTGGTTGGGAGCAGCAAGTAGAATTTGCTCTATCTAGCTGTATCAATGTCACTCAGGGACAACGATCTGTTATGTTGTGTTGCGCCCAATATATTTGGTTTCAACAAAGTTTTCGTCTAGGAACTTCTTAAATTTCGACACCGAGTTTGCCTCAACTACGTGCTGTGGCAGGTCGTTCCATACATTTACCAATGGGCGTTCGTAACAGATTTCGTGAGCGGCCCGCTTAAAATCCGGTACGACAAGCTTTTACTGGTGTCCTCGTGTGTTGCATGGTGTGCGCATATGAAGCAACGGTTATAACATGGGGTATTCTCCCAGATGTAATATGCGGTGCGTCATGAAGAGGTAAACTCGCATTCGACGATAAGCTAGTGTGTTCTGTCCTAGTTTCTGAAACCGGTCTTCGTACGAAACGCATCGTAAGTTGGGAATCAGCCTGACTAGTTACAGGCGGCACTGGCTCAAACTTTGCTACCTCGCCCTGGGTGATAGGACAATACGCGGGTGAGTCATATTCTAGCATTTATCGTATTATTGGGACGAAGAGGCGAGTGGCAATCACTTCGGACCAAGTGTTGAAGCTGCACCTGTACCCCCAAAGTATATGAAGGCTGTCTTGGTAAAGTCAAATCATGTTGTCGGTGGTGGAATTGTACGTCCGGTTTTGGGG
>OX104063.1:270151587-270198117 GCA_944474145.2 Dicrocoelium dendriticum
ACCTTGTTTGGAAGCGAGAGGATTCGCCCTTAATCGTCGAGGATAGACTAAGATACTAATCGGAGCCAAGGCACGTGTCCACACTTTTTCCTCTGCACGCTCCTGCAGACTTGATCGATCCTCTCTCCCCTTCCGCGGTCTCAATTCCTCATTCTACCAAACAGATCGTCGATGACAAACCCCCATTCCTCCTTCTGCTCGCGGAGGTCCAATGGTTGGCGTGTATGTGCAAATGTACCAATGATGAACCCAATTCCCTACTTCTCAACATGCTGATTTCTTTACCAGACGATATCTCGCGGAAAAATATGCTATGGAGCTTAATGCCACATGTACCAGCATATTCCCTCGTAGATGGACGCCGACCAAACGTAGAAAGGTACCACCAGTCATTACAAACAATCAGCAATACCGACGTCTACAATATGGCCAAATCCAACGTCTCTATAATAAGAGGTGTAAAGATGCGACACCAACTGTTATTGATGGCCGATGGCGAAAGGCTTTCCTCCAAGAAGACTAGAGTATCCCTGGCTTTACTGACTATCGAAAATAAGTTATTTTTCAGCTTCCAGTACATGACGGCCATCCACCCCACAATACCATTCCCACTAACCCGGATTTAGTGAGGCCCATGAACCAAGAGGCGGTGCGCGCTGCGTTTCGTCAGATGCAAGACTCCGCATTAAAGGTTGTCCGTGTCACACGATAGCATATATTGAGGATGGACCCCTATATTAAAGCTGTGTCTGTTAACTCTCTCTTCGCTTCCTCGCCCTTCTCTTCACACATGAATAAAGCATGAATCACTTTTGTTCCCAAGGCAGATGCACCCTCTTCTCTTGACTTATTTCGGCCTATTTCTGTCAATACAGTCTTCACTTGTCTGATTCATCGAAACTTACCTGACCGCTAGGTCCCCACTTTGCCTTTCAATCGTCTACAATTTGGCTTCTTACCTAAGTATGGATGATTTGACGCATCTGCGATATTGCACGCAGCACTGCGACACGCTCATTATTCACACACTTTACTTTCTTTTGCTTCAATTGATATTTACAAAGCCTTTGAGTCTGTCTCTAACCAGTCCTTACTACGCGCGGCCTCTGCATTTGGCGCCACCCCGCTGTTACTTGATTAGCTAACTTCGTATTAATCATCAGCTACTTCAAGTTTCAACAATGTTCATCTCCATGCGGAACGAGAACTTAGAAAGGGAGAACATCTCCCTTGGCTACTATTTATCATGACGCTGCAAGAATTATTGTCTGAAACCACGACATCCCTGGTTGGGCCAATTGATTATGTGGCCTGCGCTGAGGGCGACCTGATCATTGCTCAGGACGGGTTTTTGCCGCAAGTGCGCCTGCGACATTTCAGTGATGAACTCGCCATTATAAGATTGTCCATCAACCAGATGAAGTCAACCCCCGTCAGTATTGTAATGAATCGCTCAAGAAAGTTAACGATGATGGACACCGCTTCTTTAGACTGTAGGGATTTCATTATTTCTTCCTTGTAACTAGAAGGGAAATTCACGATGTTATGCTTTCCTTTTAGTTGGAAATGTAAGCTCCCGTTAACGTCCGCAGGCGAGTTACGAGCTCAACTGGAAACATTTAATCAAGCACCCCTAAAACCTTACCAGCGCCTGGTGGTTCTGAATACCTTCCTGCTTGCAAGACATCTTCATAAACACTGATTAACCAATGTCCACAAACGTACGCTAAAATGCATGGACAGGCTTGTTCTAGCCACTGTGTGAAAATAGCACGGCTTGTCCACTGATACAAAGCTGGCTTATTTCCACGCGTCAGTCGGAAACTTTGGTATCGGTATACTCTGCTAATCCGCCAATATTCCACTGTTACTGAAGGACCGGTTAGAATGACCTCAATAATTCACACTTACTTACTAGCTGCACAACACTGGCTACGAAATCCGACCAAGATATTCCCTGGACTGTTCTTTAGAGGAACACAGCTTCGAGGTTGGTTGTTCTTTACAAAACTACGACGCGCAAGGGGAGGATAGCATGAGAATCAATCCGAACTGCTATGTCATAGCAGCTAGGGACAGAGGGAGACTCTGTCCCATATCATACAATCATGCGGCATCAAACATGAAGCAGCATGTAAACGCCACAATGTCATTGCTGAGCAAGTGACCAAGAAACTCCGCAAAATAACAGGTAACATGGTTCTCGAGCCAAAAGATTCCAACAGCGAGCTCATTCATCAAGCCAGATATACTCGCAGGGAAGGGATCATCGGTGCATGTCATGCTTGTCGGAATTTTTGACGGCCACCGGATGGCGCGTAGGCACCAGCTCAAGGTAAACAAATACGGCTCGGGAAATAAAGCATCAGTGATCCCGAGTTATATAAGCGCACAATTCCCCGAAATAGGCCAGATGTAGCACCATCCGATTATCTTATATAATCGGGGATTTATATATCCGGCTTGGGCAAAATAATTAACTACTCTCGTCTTCACAAAATTCGACATTTTGGATATCTGCTTCTCCGTCCTCCGACCATCACTGATGACATTTGATAAGCATATGAGGGAAGCTTCCTCCCAGTCCTCCTAAAACGGTACCCACAACCAGATTTTTCATACATTCACTGTCGGATTACATAAACACACGTAGATGACAGAAGCGGTTCCGCTCAAAAGGTTTGAAATCTGTTAAAGCCAATGATTATTAGTATGCCTGGGCATTCGCCCCTTCTCGGCTACTTGCTGTAAATCTCCACACTGAATACCTGCATGTAATTTACCGAAAATGTAATGTTCAGAGCCTCAATCACAATGAAATATAATTTATCTCCACCTCAGCCTGCGAAGTCCGTTTGAGCGTGAAACCAAGGCGTCGTTGTTTCCGGCCACGGTAAGGTCGCTTGATGATTCGGCGCTCGTTGCGCTATAGCACTTTTCGCTCAGCTTACACAGATGAACGACAGAATGGTACATTTTGTCTGACTTATATAACTTCTGGCTAGTGCTTCAGTGGTGGTGATACTTTGATTATTCTTTTAAATTTGAATGAGAATGGGTCGTTGTACAATTGTAGGGACAACCACACATTCAACGGGATAGGCGACCCTCTTTTAAGCTGGATCGACAACTTTCTATTTCAAAGGCAATTAGTGGTCAGAGTTCGGAGCTCTTTATCGGACCCCATACAAGTCGAGTGTGGTGTGCCGCAAGGCTCGGTTCTAGGTCCACGTTTGTTTTTGGTGTTTATTAATGACCTTGCACAGGGAATCGCTTCAAACTTCTTAATGTTTGCCGACGATATCAAGATCTGGCGCAGGATCCAGACGAACGCCGACCAACATGTGCTCCAAAGTGACTTAGATACAGTGTATCAATGGTCGATCCAAAACTTTTTGCATTTCAACGTCAGTAAATGCAAAGTGCTTTCCATCCGACATCAAAGCAGCTACTCATACCGACTCGGAACGGATGTACTGCAACAATCAACTCTCGAACGTGACCTGGGTGTCTTGGTTCAAGATGACTTGTGTTGCTGCAGGCAATCCGAAAAGGCCTCGAAGACCGGGAACCAACACGTTGGGCTGTTGAGGCGGGAGTTTGGACAAATAAACAGCTCCATATTTCGACAAATGCTCAGTGCGTATGTTCGCCCCCATGTCGAATACGCAATTCAAGCCTGGCATCCATGGCTGAAACACGACCTTAATGCACTGGAGCAGCCTCAACGCCGGGCATCTAAGAACGTAATTGGAATGCGCAATCTTTCCTACCAGGAGAGGCTGCGACGACTAGGATTGTTCAGTGGAAGCTATGGCAGGCTACGAGGCGACCTGATTATGACATACTTGATTCTGCGAGACCCACATCATGTGTGCCGCCCTTTACTGCAACTCAGCAGCAATACAAACCTGAGGGGCCACTCATTAAAACTCGCAGAACAATACAGTCGTCTGGAGTGCCGCAGAAATTTCTTTTCCATCCGTGTCTGCCACCCGTGGAATGCTCTCCCAGAATCGGTCGTCTCTGCACCGACACTAACGGTATTTAAAAGACGGTTGGACGATGCACTCATCCACATACACTTTGTTACTTAACACTATGTCTCCATCCTACACCTGGAGTTTACCCTGGAATTATTTGTTGTTAACTTGGGTGTTGTGAATCTAAGGGGATCGCAGGACTGCAGCGAAGCAAACGATAAGTCCTTATTTTCGTATTCAGAGTATTAACTATTTTACTATCCTTTTCATCATAGTTGTTATGTTGATATCCCCACCAACTATCCAACGGGGCTTGTAAAGCAACGCTTCTTAACCCGTATAAATTCATTGTTCATTGTTCAAACACTAAACAACGATGGATAAAATGTTCTGATGCCGATGCTAAAAATGAGTTCGGAATGAGACAGTTGTGATAGTCAACCAGCTTTTACGTGCTTCATCAGTTTACGAAGCATGGCCTCCGGTGCTGTGGGTTGTTATATGGATTTTAACAAGACTAGCTGGCATTTCGTGGTGTCGAGAATCATCCGATTAATATTCTGATTTACTTTAATAATAGTAACCACTATCTTTTTGTTGTCTACCGGATGATCAGCCATTATCCAAGAAAAGACAACGAATTGCCCAAAATTGCTTGCTGTTTGGTAGTGGATGGTAGAGTTGTATGGCAGTAATGATAGAGCCCACACCTGTACATGTCTAACGCTGGTTGCCAGTATACTTTTATGTGATCCCAATTTGTCAACAATATTTTGTGATCCGTAAGCCACATGAAATATCTACTATATAGCATTCTATGAAACTGGCTTGACGCACTGGTAGCTCGGGTGTACCAGTGTACAAAAAGTTAAGACGGAGGGAACTAAGAAACCTTAAAACAAGAAGAAACCGTCCTGATCGGCTAAACGAGCCATCAATAACACATCAATAACATCCGGGGCAAAACCATCGCAAGGATCGCCCATATCTATCAGATTTGAGCGGACCGGTGAAGGTCACGTGGCACAGATCGAGGGCAGTTCAAGTCACTTGATGATCGGTCACAAATCGACGAAAACGTCAGCAGATTAGATTTGACCTAGCAGTGCACTGTCGAAGACACCTCGCTTGGTGATGAAACGTTTGCATCCCAACTCCGAAGCTCGGCGAACTTTTTGAACTCAAGAGCATTTTGTGAAACTTATTAACAGCAAATACGCCAGTGATGTCCTCCTCATCCTCCTGAGAGTAATCGTTACCCGCTGCTCATAAAGATCAGGCTACCTGGAAAACAGCTTTCTCAGAGCTGTCTGGGAAGATGTGGGATAGCACAGCTCCGATGCTATAGTTTCTTGCATCGGCAGCAACCAAAAATATCTAGCTTAGGATCAAACGGTGTGGGGAAGATTTCAGAAGTCCACAGGTATTTATCAGATTAGTCGCTGTTTGGCACTCGGTCGACCTGTTCCAGTTGATCGTTTCATGATTATTTCCTTCAGAAGTACTCGCAGTTGATTTATTTCCAGCTGAAAATTAGAGTAGTGACTAACCATTCGAAGGAAAGTGCGTAGGGTACTGATTTCTCTTGGTGCTATAATGTTAGCAACAGCTGAAACAGTCCCTGGCTCGGAACGCTGTACGTGCTACTCAATGATTTACCCCAGGTACTTAGCTGTGGTAAGAGCAAAGTGCAATTCTCCGGTAGCAGGCGTAATCAGTAGTCCTTTATTTGATCCAAGAACTGGCCAAGACTCAATGACAGCTCCTCTGGAATCGCTTCCACCAATAATGGATCATATGAAAATGACAATTGCCATATATATACCGCACTCTCTTATATATATGGATATGTATATATATATATATGTATATATATATCGCGTTGTTTGCTGCAAATGTTAGGACTATATTGCTAAGGTTTGCCTTGTCACGTGGTTTGATTAGCGAGGCATAAGCTAACACTCATCAACGATTTGCCCCACAGGACGTCTAGACACAGTAACACTGCAATGTGATTTCTGTTTTTTGACCAAGCTTGTCTGTCTCGCAAGGTGCTGACGACTGAAAAATAAGATGCTTTCTAGGGCAGCAAAACAATTTCCAGGCGGCTTGAGTTACAACATGCTAACACTTAATGAAATTGTTGACCAAACTCAGTATTTCAGTTGTTACTAAAATTTACGCACCCTTAGCCCACAGGTCGACAGCGAGTACAATTGCGGTCAAAAGACTATACTGTAAAAACGTCGCAATCTAACAGATATGAGTCAATGATTACGCAACGATAAACTTGCAACTTAGGTGGATGCTTGCAGTTCAAATACTACGGCAATTCATGTGAGACATATTGTTGTAACTTCGTACTTAATTTTTCCGAAACCGGAGTGGCTTATTGTATGATAGAGACTGTACTGTGTCTTGGCGTTCTGTGGTGATAAGGTACGTTGAAGAATAGTATAAGTCACGCTAATCGATACACATGACACGATAAAGATCACCAATAAATTGTAAATTTGCTTGGAAATAACAACCCCAAATGTATTTGGAAGCTTAAATACAACGAACTTACCCTTAATAACGAAAATTGTGTTTTGAAAAGGAAAATAAAAGAACAGTGCAAATCCAAAGTAATTCGATTAGAAAATTTGCAAAGGTGATGTTATTTTAGTCAGGTTACATGCTTTCGGCGTTTCTAAGGGTGTAGCCTTTGCTATCATCATGTCCCGGAGATAATTGCATAATACTTTGATCAGTAAATTCTGGTGATAGACTTTTTTCGGCCGCATGCACAGGCGGACGAGGTCTTACTGAAGCATGCCACAGTCCTCGACTCGAGTACTTAACTTCTAGATCTCCAGCTCATTTGTAATCAATGCAACATATTTTTGATTTTTTAAGTATATTTCGTTGATAGGAATAGAGAAAGAAACCTGTTCTCTAATTTAAACTAGCTTTGGAGGGATACAAACAATGTGGTGACTGTCAACCTAAACTTTTCTCCATCGTCCGAAGGTTTGATCTTGGTTAATTAGATTTAGTGAATGGCTAGTTCTCCTCATATCTTCATTTTGTAGAAGAAACACTTTAAATTCATTGTTCTTGACAATTCCCTTAGATGCGGATGCTTATCATTAATGGAAAGATGTATTTCTACTATCCAATACGACCGCCACTCATTCAAATATAATCACAGATATACGTTATGACTGAAGCTCTCATGACGGAAAGGAATATGGGACGGTATCGAACGCCTTAGAAAAGCCAATGAACAACAGGTCCACCAACGAAAATTTGGCTGACACCAGTAAATTCGTTTTAAGGAGATAGCCTTTACTTTATCTGTGTTGAAACGGATTGAGCAAGCCACATATCTTTAAAACTTTTCTATATCGCTCCCCTTTTCAGAATTTCCGGCACCTTGACAAAACTCCTGCTAAGCTTAGATGTCTGTAACTCTCGCTCGCTTTCCTTTAATATAGTGCAAAAATAATTTTTTGCAGTATCTAGGTAGTGAGCAACTTGGAAACATCATCTGGAAGACACAAGGGTTAGATCCAGATAGCCGACTTGGCAGTTCGTATAAGCTCACAGGATGAATCGCATCCGCACAAATAGCTTTACTATATATTATCTTCCACAAAAGTGCGAGCAAATTAGTCTCCAAAATAAAGACATCTCTAAGAAGAGAATCTGTTGGAGCTTTCATTGCTGAATTGAGCAGCGGCGACGGGGCTTCTTGGACAATTTCATTAGTACAATGCTCAGCTAGTAGGCAACATTTGTCATGATCCGTGTGTGCAGCGGAATCGTCAGATCTAAGCAACACCGGAATAAATGTCTATACGTTATTACGTCGTTCAACATAAACGAAGGCTGAACTGGCGTGCGCCCAAGTAGCCGAGCGAATCGTAGCAGATACGTGAAATTTTTGGCACCACCTGTTATCACATAAAATTGGTAACCGAGGGAACTGGTCCGTCAGTTTAACAAAGACAGAGCATAGCCATGATGACCTCGCCCTCGACATGCATCGCACTGAATATGTGATGTGAGAGAAAAATTCCAGGGAAACATGATGCAAATTTATTATAATCCAGCCAGATATCTTTATCTGCCGAAATGAAGCAATTTGATGTTGTTGCCTTGTGTATACTTGCCTGACAGTCGGAAAGCCAGATATCATGGCTGTGGGTGCACCGTAGCCGCCAGTCTGTAACAAGGGCACATTTGAATGACCGACACGTGCAGTCACTGCAACCTAATAGATACCATGGAAAAGGTCTTTTGCAAAGCCACTTGAATTTGTGAAATTCAGATATATTAGAGACGGAACCTTACTCTTCATGAACCTAATGGATTGATCAAGGAACTGATGGAAAGCTACTTCCAGAGTTAAATCAACAAGCTTGCTTGTTAACACTCATGTGCACGAGAGTTTTAGCTAATTTAATTCGATAAATTTTAAGCCACCCATCACTACGGAGAGCGGCCTCCGGTAGGTTATTTTTGGCTGTGTTAACAAGAATAGTTTGTGTTGAATTTCTTCCTACTTTGAGAGTATCTCGTGAAAATTTGGAAACGATTCATTTGCATTTCTGACTCTGAATTTTGCGAGCAGAAATACTTGTGTTTTCATCACTTGTTTTCGGTGATTTTGCTATCGCCATTTTTTCTAACCATTGATGGCCATCTTATTTTCGGAAAATTTTCAATGGTGAAGAAATCACCCTATGATAATTGTTCCAAATTAGTCGGATACGGTACAAATGCCATCATATAAGCATTGTGTCAAGTTAAACACCACATTTCACGTGTTGGGTTCACAGTTTAGCATTTTCATCATCTTCGTGAAATCTCACACGCATTCGTTCAAACTTTACGTAAAAATTGCCGAAAAGTGGTACAGATAGGAAGAGTAAAGCCGAGGAGAAGGCGTTATCATTCCGTTACGAACAGCTCCTTGTATTTGCTAGACAACCTAGCTCGCAGATCATGCAGGTTTAAGCTCAGTCTTTCTCTTCTACTCGTGCAAACTCGCCTGCACCAAGTCCAGATGTTGTGAGAAGCTCAGTTTTAACTGGCATAAAATTTTACCGTTGTTGTGACCAATGAGCACTAATGTCCCAGCAGATAAAGTCTGATCGCTGAAGATTTTGGAAAGAACAAAGAACGAAATTTCGAAGGAATATGGGACGTTTAACTTCTGTAATTCAACAGTTAGGCGAACTGCGTGAAGCTAGTAATATACTTCGTCTCGCAAGATCAACCTCATCCGACCAAAGGCGTTATAGCATCGTTGTCTTCCACGCGCCGGAGTCCAATGATCCATCACCCCAAGTGAGCTACCATCTCGATGTCGAGTTTTCACAGAGTCTAATTGACAGACTCGTCGACGCTGGTAAGGCATCGGTAAAAGTGAGGGGATTTACCCGCCTTGGAATGTAAGGCTGGATAGCTGAACTACCTCCTCGTGGTGCCAGCTGGGTGGTTTGGGTTTACTCCCTTACAGCCAATTGTTCGGCGGCAGTGTTCCAGGACGTCGTGGGTTTTAGCCTGACAAGCTTTCTCCCTATCAAAATCCACAAATGTCCGTTTAATAACACTGTGACTTGACGGTTGTGCATCGGCACCAACTAAGGTCACCTATTGCTTATTGCTTATCTGAACAACCGCTTCAAGTCCTCAGTCATCAAGCATTCATATAATACTGGTGACACGTTCACGCATGATCAAATGGGTAGAAGAACATGTATAAAGTGCATAAACACAGCTAAACACTCCCACATGCACACTTACGTTCATTCATATATCAACATATGCGACAATCCCGTTGTTCCATTGTACATTAACTGATCACATTTTATGCCCTTAAATTAAGCATGCTTGTGCAGGCTTGCCTCAATTTGTCGAGGATAAACATTTTATTTATTATTTAGGTAATCAACAAAATCGGCCTATGATGGTCACATTTGTGGACGAAGCCAGTCCAAAACTATTCTTGTCCCGCCTAAGTAAGCTGAAAGGTTTAAAGATCTATGTTCGTTAAGACCTGGACCCATTAGGCAGGGAGCGGCTCAAGCCTACCAAAATTGGGCTGAAATGACTTACTGGTGAGGGGCAAAGAAATCAAAATATCGTTAGTGATCTGGTGGTTTCCAAGATTCCGGAAATCAGGATAAACAGGCTGCTCACAATTCAAGCACGACCAGCGGCTCCTGCTGAGGCCTGCGAGTAACCTTCACAAACGTTTGCAGTGTTACGCACAGGTGCGATGAGCTTTGTTGTTTCCTTGCGTTTGAGCGGCCAGACATGGTGGGACTCGTAGAGACATGGCTGCATTCAGAGTTATACACACAAGAACATGAACTCAACGGTTAATATTGCTTCCAAAGCGATAGACTAAATATACCCACGGTAGTGTCTTGCTCTATATCCGGTGTTCCCTGCGTGGGAGAATTGTGAGCAAGTACCGAAGTGACGATGGTTTAGGTGAGCCACCGTTGTGCTCCATCCGCCTCAGACGCGGAGAACTATTTGTGGACGCAGTTTAGCGCAGTCCCTGAGACGTTGTTTGGATTGGCTGGCCCAACTTCAAACCCATATGATTCGTCCCCAGCTTTTACATATGGGCACTTTTAACTCTCCTCGAATACGACGACCTGATGTACATTAGATGCCTGACATAGAAAGGTTGAAGCAAAGTTCGTGGATTTAGTATTGAAACCGGTGTAGCGCAACATATATGTCAGCCAACAAGCATAATCACACGCTGAATTCCGTCCCGTTTCGACCTGAAGTTAACGAGCTATGGAAACGAGTGCGTGACGTTCGGATCCTGGAGACCCTGGCTACAAGCGACCACTCAGTGCTCATAGCTGAGAGGGAATTACATTTGCCGTAATCACGTTCGTTGGAACAAGCTCACAACTAGTGGAAAACGGATTTTGATGGTGTAACTCGAGTCGCGAACCAACTGGATTTGTCTCCGTTACAAGCTGCATGCGGGGAAGATTGTTGGATATATATAAAAAGGAGATGGACATCATTGTGTTCTCAATTTGTTCCCTTGAAATGTCGGAAGGTTGGAGCGCTTGAACCTCATTGGTTTTATAAGGAGTATGGAAATTGTGCTCGGAGGCGGCGCCATCTGTGGGACCGGTTCATGCACTCTAACTCTGCCAATGAATACGAAGTTTATAAAGTCAGCGGAAACTCTGCATAGTGCAAAAAGTAATAAACACCGACATTTCGAAGTGCAGCTTGCAAACGCCGCGAAGGCCGTCCAAAAGAGTACCTTTGCTTAGTTGAAACGACGGCCGAAGCCGGCAGGTGACGTGCCGGTGCTGGATGGCCCGTATAGAGAGGGCTTAACCTCCAGAACTGAGCGTGCGTTCGGGTTGGCGGCGCACTTCGCTTCTCTATTTGCGAATGACCAGGTGTCTGTTAAGAGTTCGGCGTTTACGGCTTTTACCGAACGGGATAGTCTGGATTGGGGCCTTGAAGGGGTACGTCAACTAATCGCCAGCCTTAACGGCACCGAATGTGCCGGGCCTGATATGCTTCATGCACTGATTCTCAAGTAAATTCGGCTACCATCTCCCCTGACTGACGTTTTCCACGGGTCGCGATTAGAATGTTCGTCGCCAATTGAATGGAAATGTTTGGTGCTAAAGCCGATTCGGGAAGGCGCCGAGCCAAGGAAATTAGACAAATACAGGCCAATTTATCAGACATCTATTTTGGCAAATGTCGCAGAGAAAATAGTGAAAAGTGAGTACTGCAGTTGCTACAGTGAAAAGAATCCCTAACGCAAGCACAACACGGTTTCACGCAAGTCCGCACATGCATTACGAAATTGCATGTGACGAGGCATGACTGGTAGATGACAAAATTCATGGGGAAGTCTGTGGACGGGTATTTGTCGATTTCAATAGAGAGCTCGGCACGGTCACCCATGAGGTTATCCTTCACAAACTCAGGATAAGCGGTCTCGGTGGCCCACTGCACCGGTGGATCCGCGACTTTCTTGTTGGACGAAGGTGGAGGGTACAGGTCAAAGACAATCTAACTGACTGGTATCCATTTGAAAGTTCCATGCCTCAACGAACTGTTCTTGGGTCCACTCTGTTCCTGATCCACATCAACGATCTACCTCAGCTTCGCCGGTCATTATGTGCCTTGTTTGCGGACGCCGTGAGGATTTGTAGAGAAACTGACGCTTTCGACGACTGTGGCCTACTTCAGCAAGACCTCAACTGCCTACCCACATGGTCTGCAGCAGTTCGTCTTCCGGTCAACCCAGCCAAATCTATATTTATGAGGCTACGGAAGGCTGCTGACGGCCAAACCTACATCTTTGACGGCCAACCGCTATATACCACACCCTCCGTGAAGCACCTAGGAGTACTCTCGCGCTACGATGTGAAGTCCGTGGACAACAAGAACAGGCTAAATCGTAACGGACTGCGCATATTTTGGGTGCTCAAAAGTAGCTTCGGCACATTGTCTGAAGAGTTTGTCCCTCGTCACTTCACTTCCATCATTGGAACAATGCTAGAGTACGGTTCGCCCGCCCACTTTCTGATTACCCGAGGCGAGGCACAAAAGATCGAACGAGTGCAGCACGTTACTACCATGTTCCGCCCGAGTTTTCGTGGTTTGGGTTATAAGACCGGTGCGATAAACTAGGACTCTACAGCTTGTCCTACCGTCTGGTGCGAATCCACCACAGTATGACCTACCGTATTCTACATCTCGGTGACTTCCCCATGCAGAAGCCAATTCTGTACTTACGAGGGCAATGGGGCACATGCAGACACAGATACAAAGTTGTCGTGCCGCATGTGAACGTGTTCCCCACCCACTGTGGTTCGAACGGAGATTAGTAAATATTTGGAACAGTTTCTCTGAACATGTGATGAAGTCAACTTCTGTGCAGCAGTTCAAAAGGTTTTTAGCTTTATATTTTACCACTATTCGATTCAGAGAATTATTGCACACTTAGGAAGACGTCATATTTTTGAGTCCTGCAATACAGTGTGTCAGACATTTAAATGTTACCTGCGAACGATAACAATATACACGGCTGATAAGTTTATAACATTTTTTCAACCTAGTTCGCAAAGGTATTACAGAATTCATTTATACATGCTATAATACAATATTTCGTATACCGTATTCACTAGACATCCTTTTAGTAAGTGCGACTAAAGTCGAGAATGTGCTTGCATTTAACCCGGTGCTCCTGTCCACCAAGGCAATTTTAAACCGCGCGGGTGCAGAACATAGATCAGTCGAATGCGTTTCATCATTTCTATCACAAAAGTAAAATGAATACGTTTTGGAAACATTTAGGTCTGATGTAGCGTACAAATAAGCGTATTTCCACGAGTACCATTTGAAACGTGCGATATCTGTAATGCGCAACCTGGGAAGTATATTTCATGTATATGGAGAGAGAGGATCTCCGTTTCAGTGAAAGCCAGTATGTTCGGATGAAATTTATCTACCAGAGATTCCATGCTGCACCATTTGTTTTTTAGACTACGCGCGCTGCTGATCAATGCATGAGGGAGAGTGGAATGGCGCGTCCAGGTGCTTGCGCTACCAGAACTATCTCCAGAGGAGGAGAAATGTCCCGCTGACTCTCCACCCGTGAAATACCTCGCCCGCTTCGCGGGTTTACTTTACCGCTCGTAGTAAACATCTGTATCCGTAGCGCATCAGATGAGAGAAATTTCAGCTACACATAGTTAGCACTGACTATCTTAGGTCGAAGTGGCAACACAGCAGTGATTTAGCTCTTCTGGTATAAAAAGAAAATATCGCAGTAAGCGGGGAAGATTGATGGGATTACAAACTATTTTTCCCCAAGTCTGAAAACTTCTTCACAATAACTCCAGGAAACGCGAGTGGGATGTTTTTGGAGGCGCACTTATAAAACCACTGGTGATGCGCAAGCTCTCGATATTTTGAAGTAGAGTAAATGATTCAGCAATGACCCGCATGATATCGTTGATGTCGCTAAACTGGTCACTGCAAAGAGTTGTATATGGAACACGTTTTACAGACACAGTGGATAAAGTGCCCAAGACAATTCATTAACCAGTTTAGACTTGGTATATCTACAAGGCAACAGTTTCAAGAAGGAAATCGCCTAACCATCTTGAAGGGCTCCTATACCAGGATATCATCTGAAGCACCACTTCGACTTTTGCTTAAGGCATACGGGAAACTGTTAGGTCCGTTCTCATCCTTCGTTTTCCTTTGGCAGGTTCAGTTTCACAGCGAAATAGACCTCGGTCGCTCACAACAGAATTTAGCAAATCCCGAAGTGGCACACTGCATGGCTGCCTACAGTAGGTACCATCACAACAAACATATAATGCGTCAGAATCTTGATGCTGCTGTAATTGTCACCTGTCGATATATTATGGCACCTGATATTTTAGAGATAGGTGTAATCCGATATATCTTTCAAACTTTGAAATAAGTCTGCAGATTAGTCTTACTGGAACTGAAATTTGCAGCAAGCAGTGGCGCCTTGAACGCTTGTAACAGTCAGGGCAAATATATGGAAATCTCTTTGTACCAGACCGAACGCGTAACGCTACTTGTTGTATCCATCGTACGTTTTGTGAGAACAGTGACCGCCTATGTTTTTCTTGACTCTATCGGACTGTGCGGTAATCAATGAACAACGAACAATGATTTTCACGGGTAAAAGCATATGCTTGACAAGTCCCGTAAGGCGGTTAGAGTAAAAATTAAAATTTGTAGGATCATCGAATAAGTATATGGTCATTTCAAGCGTCTACGGAGTTAAATGCACTACTGCATAACAATAGTCTGAAATGGGAATGGGATGTGCACACGCAAAATAGTATAGAGAGCTGTTATAGTTCAATAAGTGCAAGAGAAGTAAAACAGGAGACGAAAACGCTCAATCGTCCGTCTCTTCATTTGACAGATGTGGTATGCTAATCCAGTTTAGCTACATCCAAGATAATCACATGGACACGTCTGCATGTATCCCCATCGCCAGGTTGCGGAGGCGGCCGTTAAACAAATGGATAGGTTTGCGTTGCATCATCCTCCATGTGGAACGGACTATATCAAGTAATGCAAGTTTGAAAGCGCCTCATCATGGCGTTTTTTAAAGCGTTAATTTAGGGCAAGAATAACTTGAGCCGAAAGGGTATTCCCTGCACGGGACACACGGAGGGAGAAAACGTTTCGTCGACGTTGATATTCACCACTATAAAATCTCAGGGACTGCAAACTGCGTTAGTAGCGGAGATGAAACAATGCTATAACTAATTTGGTCGCTCTACGTTGGGGAGCTTCAAGCGCCTCGACGTCGCGCTTGTGCCAGGGGCGCCAGGCCTGGATCGCATATTCCACGTGCGGCCACAGGTAGGCCTTCAGCATTTGCGGAAAAACTGATGGCTCATAATTACCAAAAGCCCTCCGTAAGATCCCAAGATGTTGACTGGCTCTTTTTGATACCTTTTCAGCCTAGCTCGAGCAACCAGGGTCGTCCTGCACGATCACTCTGAGGTCGTTTTCTTGGGAAGTAAGTTGTAACTGCTGGTCCCCAAGTCGATATTCATAGATAAGCTGATGGCGTACGCTTACGACTTTGCAATTGGTCACGTTGAGCTTGAGCTGGTTGTCGGATGACCAAGCTTAATCCCTGTCGAGATAAATAAATAAATTTGTATATTTACCGACAGACGGTACACTGTCCCATAAGTGGGAGCGATCCCCACTGATGCCCCAGACGTCGCGGTAGCAACCGTCCTCCAACAACACGTTGGTGGGCAATGGCAAACCCTTGGGTTTTTCTCCAAACACCAGCAGCCAGCAGAATCCAGCTACAGCACGTTTGGCAGAGAATCGCTCGCCATTTACTTAGCAATTCGTCACTTACGGCACACAATCAAAGGCCGCATTTTCACGGTCCAAGCAGACCATAAGCCCCTCGTCTTTGCCTTCATCTCTACTTGCGACAAATATTTACCACGGGAAAAATGACACCTAGTATTTTGCAGGCATTTCCTTGTTGACATATGTCATGTCTCAGGTGTCAACAACCTCGTCGCCGACGCTCTCTCACGCGGCAACCTCTCCAGATTTTGCCTAACGTCGACCCTGCCGTCATGGCATTGGCTCAGGCCCAAAATGAAGATACACAACTCACTCTAACCTGCCTGTGCAACCTGCTTTTTTCAAACCAAGAAATGTACCATCCTCTGTGACACTTTTGCATGTTGTCTTAGACCCCTAGTGCCCGTCTACTTCCGATGCACAGTCTTCAACGCACTCCATGCACTGTCACTTCTCGTTATCCGTGCATCCATGAAACTGGTCACCAAACGTTTCATTTGGCCACGCGTAAACAAATATTTTCGTAATTGGGCTCGCGCCTGCCTTCAACATTAACGCTCCAAAATACATGGTCACACCCGCAGCACTCATGGCTCCTTTTCCTCCCCCGACCATCAGTTCTCGAAAGTACACTTAGACCTGGTAGGTCCCTTGTCTCCAACACGCAGGTACGTACACATTCATACATGTGTCGACCACTTCACCAGATTGTCAGAAGCCTTCCCCTAACAAACTACACAGCTGAGACTGTTATCCGGTCCTTGTTAGATCAGTGGGACTCGCACTACCGATACGCATCCGCCATTACAACTGACTGTGGAACGCCCTTCGAATCTTCCCAACAGTGTACGTTCTGTGACTTTTTTGACTGCCGCCGCATTCACATAATAGCGTATAACCCAGCAGCCAACGGTTTAGTTGAACGCTCCCATAGATAGCTAAAAGAAAAGCTCTGCATCTTCTCCGAGCTTAGCTAGAGCGAAAGAGCTTCGCTCGTTCTTAGACATTTCTAACAGCAGCAAAGCTGACTTGCAATGTGCACCAGCACAGCTGGTTTAAGACACAACGATAAAGTTGCCAGGAGAATTTTTTCGTCTCCCACAACGTCAGGTATGCCTTCGCCTAACTTTGCCTCCTCCCTTGCTCAACGCATGCGTTCACTACGCTCGACTCCGCCCTGTGAGCAGACAAGAGATGTGTAAATGCACAGCGGAATCTCTACCTGTACTCACCTCTTCCTCCGCACTGAAGTAGTGAGGCCCACTATTCAGCCTCCCTACACTGGCGCCTTCGTAGTCCAGCAAGGGACTCCGAAACATTTCAATTTAGACAACAATGATCACAGAACAATGGTGTATATCGACCGCCTCAACGTGGCTTTCTTATACGAAGCACTTGCAACCTATTCTGATGCTGCCACACAAGCAACCGAGCCTACGGTGACTTCCCGAGCACTGGATACCCGGAAACCCTCGTTCCATTTGACCCACTACCTACCTCGCCTCAATGCCAGGCAACCGACCAACGCGGTAGACAGGTCGAACGCCCAGTCAGTTTTACGGACTTGGTAACATAACGGAAAGTGTTAAGTCACGAGTCCCTGACTTGCAACGACTATGTTCACATTACGATTCAAGCGTAGACGAGCTCCATGCAGTCCAGCGTAATGCATTCTGACAACGTGTGCAAGAAGTGTGTGTGCTAAGGTGGAGCAGAAGAAGTACGCAAAACTGATTCAAGGATAAGAGCCAACTCCACCAGAATGTAAGTTACCACCACCTCTAGAAAACTAGGTCCACAAACTATCCAGCCTGCAGCTGAGTCAGCTTCAACTTGAGGCACCAGCACACCTACTAAGATGTTGCTTTCCTCAGTCTCAGTATGGACAAATTCATCTAAAGATCCAGTTTGGAAAGTTGACGCGACCATTAAACGAGCTAACACCTAAGTCGGCAATTGTCAAAGATATTTTCAGTACTAAATTGGTCCATCTTTCACTGCAGTATATAAGTTACAAAACCAAGTCTTTAAATGTATTGACTAAGAAACACAGAGGAGCCATCAGGGAATTAAGATCAAATCCTGATTAAATAAACTCTAGACCCGACAAGGGCTCCGGATGGGTACTGATGGGTAGTTCCGAGAACGTTTCCACAATGTAGTCTATTTTGCAAGACAAATTTAAATACTTTAATGAAACGATACAGAAAACTGAACAATAAAAAATGCACAATAATTTCTCACGGGTAAAAAAGCATGTGCATGGATAGTCTCGTACGATGTTTGGAGTAAAAATTAAAATTTAAAGGATCATCGAATAAGTAAATTGTTATTTTAAGGGTCTCCTAATTAAAGTGCACCACTGCATAACGATAGTTTGAAGTGAGAATGGGATGTGCATACACAACATAGTATAAAGTTCCGTTAAAGTTCAGTAAATAGGTGATAAAGAAAAATGAAAAAGAAAACGCTCACTCGTGTGTTGCTTCCTTTGCCAAATACGGTATGTTAATCCAATTAGATACATGCAGGCTACTCACATGGACTCTTCTGCATGTATCATCACCGCCACATTGCGCAGAGAGCCGTTAAGCACATGTTTGTGTTTTGGTTATTTCGTGCTCTAAGTTAAATTGGCTAAACCAACTACTTCAAGTTGAGAAGCGTTTCTTCAAGGATCTTTTAAATAGTGTTAATATACTCGCAATGATAATGTGAGTCGGAAGGGCATTCCAGGCACGGGACACACGGAGGGGGAAAACTTTTCGTCGACAATCAAGCCGACTGTAGTGCTTAACCAGTTTGAGCTGATGAACTCCCAGATTGGTATTTTGGCTCAGCTCCAACAGATTGCGAAATGGGTGAGTTGGATTCGTCAGTATTAAGTAAACCATGATTAGGTCCCCTCGCTGACGTCGATATGCACCACTGTAGAATCTAAGGGAATGCAGTCTGCGTTAGTAAGAGAGAAGAAACCATGCTCTAACAAGTTAGGTCGCTCGACGTTGGGGAGCTTCAAGTGCATCGAAGTCCTGTTTGCGCCACGTACGCAAGGTCTGGATCGCATATTCCAGTGAGGCCTCACGTAGGCGTTCAGCATTTGCCGAAAGCTTGATAGCTCATAATTGCCGAAAGCCCTCCGTAAGATGCCAAGATGTTGATTGGCTCTTTTTGTTAACTTTTCTGTCTGTCTGGAGCAAACAAGATCTTACTGCAGATCACCCTGAGGTCGTTTTCTTGGGAAGTAAGTTGTAACTGCTGGTCCCCAAGTCGATATTCATAGATAAGCTGATGGCGTATGATTACGACTGCACTTTGTCACGTTGAACTTGAGCTGGTTGTCGGATGATCAGGCATAAGCTTTGTCGAGATCACTCTGCAATGGCATATGGTTATCCGATGTACTGATATCATGCCAAATTTTGACATCTTCTGCAAACATAAGAAATTCGACTGCAGTACACTGGCAAGATCGTTAATGAATGTTAGGAATAAACGTGGCCCCAGTACCGATCCTTGGGGCACGCCACGCTGGACGTCAATTGTGTCGGAAATATAGTTGCGGACGCTCACATTCAGCTGACGTTGATCGAGGATGTTGCCGATCCAACCGAGTATAGGGTCACCGATTCCATAGCTTCGAAGCTCGTGAATGAGAATGCGGTGGCCCAAACGAGCGAAAGCTTTCAAGAAGTCAAGACAGACAAAGTCGACTCCCAACCTGGCATCGGCTGACTCTGTCCAGCTTGCTCGGGCTAGCAGCAAATTTGTAGTGCAGGATCGTTTTCGGCGGAATACGTGTGTTGTGACACTAGGTTGTCGCTCCCACGATATCCCATGAGCGCCACGGCAATTAAACATTCCATTACTTTGGATAAAACTGGGAGGAGAGTGGTTGGGCGGTAGTTCGAACGCTCCGAATGATTGATACTTTTGTAAATAGGAGTGACTAGTCCATGTTTCCACAATGTCGGAACCTACGTTTCTTCGAGACAACGTTGAGAGTACCGAGCTAATGCTTCGGCAAATTTCATAGCTGCTGTCTTCAAGGCCTTTAGTTTGGTGTCTTCCAAGCCAGGTGAGTTGTGCACGTGCAATGACATTAGCGTTTTTATCATATTGGCTGCCGTGAAGGATACGTGGTTAAACCGTGGTGACGATGGAAGCTGTGTAAAAAGCCGTTGAAATGATGCTTCAGTCCGGAAAAAATGGATGGATTGTTGACGAAACGTGATGGCTGGATCTTGGGCGGCTTGTATGTAAAACTGGGATCTTGCGCTTCACTCTGCGGAGCTTGTTGATGTGTCTTTACAGCAACTTGGGATTTGTACTGAATTTCACCGCTATGTTCTTTCGGTGCTGGAGTTTGTCTTCGCTGATCAACTTGACGCAGTGGTTTCGTTGATTTGTGTAAGCACCCCAGGTCAGAGTACTTGGACAGACTTTGTAAGTCCGCCAGGCTGCATTCTTTAAGGCCATGCATTTGCTAGTAGGGCTCCTCAGGAAAGTATTTACTTGCTTCGGGCAAAGGAACTTGCTTTCCGACGCATTTGCCACTAGCTCAGTGAATTGCGTGAGGAACAACATCCAGGCGACATCAGGCGGCTTCTCGGCCATGAAGGACCAGTCGGTTTCTTGAACGAACTTGGACAGTTTATTGTAATGTGTAACGTCATAGGTTTGCAGGTTGTTCTCACTGCTGTACTCCGAGTAACCAATGTAACGAAAGAGCAACATCGCGTGATCGCTACGGCCAATTAGTGCATCTATGGTCACGGTGTCGCCCATTAGTTACTCGTTAGGAAGCACAATATGCAAAACAGATGGTGTGTCACCTGTTCGGAATCGTGTGGGAGTAGTGACATATTTGTACAAAGCTACATCAGTGGTCACCTCTTGCAAATCCGCCTTGAATTGTTCGCCGTGCGATGCTGGAACTTCGATTGTGTGAAGCTTGAACTTCTCATCGTAATAAGTATAGTCGGAGAGGGGGCGTAAAATTGACAAAGCGACAAGAGCACAGCCTACGCGCAGTAGGACGGCCCCGGTAATGGGCACTTAGGCGGTGAAAATTTATAAAGTTTATAAATAATTGGATATTAAAAAATTGGGCAATAACACGTGACTGTGGGTTATGCTTTAATTCAAACTGGCACGTTGTTTACTATTCTAGTTGCCGGTGTGTGCCAAAAGAACCTCCATTTCATTATGCTGTGCTAATCAAAGTATGTGCACTTTTCTATATCATCTCTCTGGAAACTCATCTTTGGTGCACCGCGGCCGGAACCATCCCTGATTCACCAGTTCATTACTTAGGTTTGCTGTCTTCATTCACTGTAGTCTGCACCTGTTTTTGAAGTACGTGAGCGTGCGGATAAGTTCCCGGCATTGAGTAGAACGAGGAGATCCAGGGTTATGCAGCCGTATGTTTATTAAACCTATGTCCAAATCAGTCTAATGCACTGAAAGCAAGGAAGCTGGTCGAGGGAATAAACTGTTACGTGAAACTATTCTGGTGAGACAGCGGAACAATACGGCAGGAGACCAGCGAGAGCTCAGCGAGAGACAGTAGGAATGTGCATTATGGAAACTGTCGACCGCGAACGTATAAAGTTAACCGAATATAAATTCACCATAGGAATGCGAAGGAAATGGCAAACTGGAACGGCCTACGAATGCGTGTTTACGCGATACGAAAGGTAAGCCTAGCTGGGAAGTAAACATACCAGTTGGAACTAGTCCCTAAATTGATAAACAAATGCAGGGTTTTCATGGGAATTTCACTAGAATAGAGCAGTTTTGAAGCCCAATTTCAATGGAAAAGCGCATATTACGGACAACAAAGGGGATGCTCAGCAACTCTCGCTGGATTGCGAGAATGAAACCACATGTCGAATAGAAAACAGTGGTGAAATGAAAATCATATTTTGCGGACTAACCAGTGTTAACATACAGGGATACGAAAGGGGCCAACCTCAACCGTGTAGGTTAATCCTGGTTGTGAAATTTTGTCTATTGTCTATCAAATGAAGGTACTTTGGTTGGGAACTAAAGCAGTTTTCAGGAGTATGCAAGAAACAGGAGTACAAGCGCGCACCGCACAACTTTGTTGTACCGGAGCCTTATCGTATAGCACACTCTCTATATTTTGAGTATTGTGTAGTGAACTCGTTCCGTATTTACCCAAGACAATAATACGGTAAGGTCGATGTTGGGATATATGAAATTGATGGTCACCAACTTGCGGATTTTAGATGCAACAAATGCGTATCACCAGAATAAAATACTGCACAACTGCAATATTTTAGAAATGTGTTTAAACTATGGTAATGTATCTCAATAACTTTTAGCAGTATTCAGTTGTATTATTCATAATTGTCCGCAAAGCGCTAACAATTTAACGTGCTTTTTAATGGTTAGATACAGCAATTAGTCCAAAGAAGAAGGGCCAGATAAGTAGATAGATGGTGGATTACCTGAAAAATCAGCGTTCAATTTGGTCACTAGCATATTGGAATTTGTCGCAATTACATAATGCTGCAAGACAAGAATATGTTTAATGTCATTTCGTTGCGATTGCCACCTTAACTATTCCATGGACTTAGAGTAATATCTCCTGGTGATTTTAGATAATATAACAACGGGATTTCGTCCTTATCCCAGAAAACGGACGTCGTGTTCTTTCGATTGCTTGCTGGGTGTGGAACAACTCTGGCAGCATACACTCACTGCAGTGCCGTTACTTTGATCTTTTCTTAATTTCAGGAGTAGAGATAAAATGCAATACAACGCCTACGGAAAATAATGTAAAAAATCATGCATTTTCTATATGTGCAAAAGCAATTGTGATGCATCATCGGATAGAAGCATTAAAGCACTTATTTAACAACATTAATCCTGTTAATAACAATGAAAACATAATATTAATATTAATAATAATTTATAGTTATTGTGGTTCAGAAAAACCGAGCTCACAAAGTGACTACTTGTACTCGTATACTATTGTAAACAATATGTTTCAAACAAAATCCTGTAGGATGTTCAGTGGCGGAGTAAACGAATTTGCAGTTAATCACTGATCCTCCACAATTAGATTAAAGAGAGCATCGTAGTTATTTGGGTTAGTTGTGATTTGGGACGGATCAATGCTGGGTTTATCCACGGGGTTGAAATGCACGTGCTTGATATTAGTTATCCTGGTTTCAACAGGATGCAGGAAGGACAGTTATATCCCGGTTTTTTGAATATCCTCCATTAACATTTCGTGGAAAAACAATACCGTCATAAATACCACGTACACGTTACAACCTTACACTTTCTTATGTCTCTGCTTTTACTTGAAAGCATACACCGTTAGAATTGTAAACGCCTAACTTTTGCAAATCTATTATGAAAGGCATCAAACGTCTGTCTCCACCATTGCTCCTCTGCTTTAGTAAAATGGAGCTCAGCTAGTTAAACGTGACACTTGAGATTGTGGTTCCTGTACATCAAATACATAATGTAGTGTGTCCTGAATAATTTACTAGGACCTGCGAATTTGTCTGCTCAACAAGTGTTCCTCATCTGCTTGTGTGAGTGTTTCGCAACTGGGACACACTCCGCTTTGATGTGGGTTTCTGAAAAGCCTATCCTTATCCAACAGGTATAAAATTATGGACTTACTACTGAAAAAAGATGGCAGTGAGAACTACATCCTGGTCTCGCCTATGATGGACATCATATATATCGAAGTCATAATCAGCTTTCAGAAATAAAGCTTGCAAATCGCCACAGTAAGACATGGTACCGAATAGCAATGCTTCATATATATAACAATGTAATACGAATACCATTTTTGATTGTGCGATGAAGCATGTCTTAGTTGAACTTTCTGTTATTTTAACATCTATTCTGATTCTATATGCCTACCTACATCCAGATCCGGATTTGCCTGTCATTGTGGCATCCATAGGACAGCCACAGGACGCCCACTCCTACAGAAGCAATTAGTGGCTTGCGCTGCCCCACCCACATCTCCATCCACACACCCCAGAACCAGTGTAAACCCGAAGAAATAAGGCTGGGAGGCAGGTGGATGGGAGCCATATTTCACCAACTAAGCTGGCCCACACTTCTTCACAGAGAAAAGTAAGCACGCTGTAATTGGGGAATCAAACGCACACGAGGCGGTGGATGGGTCGTAGTCCACTCCACACTGGATGGAAACACTCTTTGAGCCTAGCACGTCCACGAAGACCATGCACCTCGTCCCCCCACCAACGATGTATTGTCACTTGGAGCCAGTAATCGAGGCAGGCACCTTGTCAAATTTCACATCATTCGAAGCCACAACGGGGAGGTCAAACAAATAACTTGGATTTCATGTGAAAGCAAACATGTAAAATTGATACGAAACAATATGCAGCAGTGTAACAGAATGAAACAAACCACATAACGAAGAATGACTTTTATCCAGATTAAAACGACCTAGGTTGGGTGTAAGTTGTTTTGACCTAGCTGCACTGAAGTAGCATGAATGCAACTTCAAACGCCGCATGAGGCCCATGGCTTTATACAAGCATCCTATAACCCTGGTGTAAATCCTATGTAGCTTCACAAAACTTTCTTACATATAATACCACTACTTTGCAATCTATTCCGGAAAAGGTGTCGAAATGTCATGGAATGGAATGGTCCCTCAAGCTGGGGTATTTTCTACCTGCAGCTAGCGTTCATAATGAATGAATGGATGAACCTTGCATAGAGGCCGCCCAGACCAAATTTGTGGATTTGCTGGGAACGTCCAAATTCTATATACGAGTGAATAAATACCAATATTTTTGTCATCGTATTGTGTTTGTTGAATTTTGCAAATTCACTGTTGGCCGTAGAGGGCGAAATCAGCTCACTGGGTTAGGATCCATTTATTCATGATCCGAGGAAGTGTGTGGTGAATATATTAGAGTTATCAATTGACGAGTTCTGAATACAGACTTCGATGTGTGCGCTTTATTGCAAGGCCGTATATGTTTGTGCAGTTTATTAATAAAATTCAAATAGTGCAATATACCTGATTATCATAAAAGCCTTAACCATCCAGTTTTGAGCGGTTTAGTCAGAAACAATCCAGCAAATCTCGGATATAGGTTCGAAACTGTGCCCTTGGGAAAAAAGTTTGCACTTTCAAGCCGACATATTCAGATGCTGCGTGAACTATACATAAAGAACGTAGGTCCAATGAAACCGCAGAGGTGCTTCAGAGCAGCAGTGATGCACAAGACCTAGAACACTTCGAAGGTGGATGTTTTATTTAATGGCGGCAGCAAATGAGGCGAGGAAGGTAACTAGTTTGAAGTTTGTGCGGTTCGCTGCTGTAAAACGCTTCCGTTTCATCTACATTTTGAGGCCCAATGGCAACATTAAACCTCAACTGCATCCCCCAATATGCCGATTCTCTCATTTATATCTTTGCATAATGTCTCCTCTTGGTTTGGGAAAATGCTTTCGCTGCACTGACAGCCGTTTAGCCACTACAGTCTTAAGTTTCCTTCAAATTATCAGTGATTTGGTTGACATCTGATCAGAGTGGCGCGGTGTTGGTCCTTACCAGACTTTCACAAATCATCGATTTGTAAGACCCTTTTATTCACACGATTATTTGTGCATACTTATTTGATCGGGCTTCGTAAGAATTACTACTGAGGTAGGTATTTTGAACTTATTCTTTACGGAACTTCATCCATCGACTATTGCATTTTTGTGTGCAGGTACTCAAGTAAATAACTGTCACATTCTAGTTAAAAACCACCTTTTTTAGCAAACAGGAAAGAAATCTGAAAGCTTTCCAAATTTCCTGCATTCAGTCCATTTGTTTGTATCACAAGTTAACTACTAGAATAAGCAATGCTTCATATCCACCAGAATGCAGTCTCATTTCCGTCGGATCTCTCTGACCCTCGTCACACACCTTTTACAGCTCTCAAGCGCTATCAACTAGCATTCACTTCGGAGTTAATCGACAAGCCTTGCGTCCCCGCTAACTGCATATCTTTACCGTGATTCATGCTTCCGCGCTTACCACCGTCTCTACACATTTGGACAGCCATGTGAAGTCAGGTCAAACTGGTATTAACGACCAGTATCGATAAAAGCCACCGTTTGATTTTGACTGAACTAACGTCAGCCGGAAACATCTGATACTGAACCTATAGCACCAACCTAACAACCGGTTGGTTTGTATTATATTCGCTTATTATCTCATTGACAACGTTCCAGTACTTCAAACAAATAAGATCTTGATTAAGTCGTTTTATCATCAACCTTCCCTACTACTTCATCCGGCATTCACATCAGTAGAGTTCGCAGTATTTTGGCACACTCTGTGTCTAGCCTCATTCAACAAGTAAAAGTAGTAGTTTCTATACCGGCCGTAAGAAACCAACTAAAACTGAAGCCCCAACTGAACTACGATGCAATCCTGGTCCGATTGCTGCTCGTCTTTCATAACACAGTGATAAGGACAAATCCACGGAATTTCGACTCTACGATATGGGAAATATATTGACCACCCTCGAACCAATCAAAGAGCCCATGGCTTCATTAGACAAATACACTAACCACTGGGAAAGCCACGATCCAGTCCAAATGGGGAAGGCAGGACAGTTAATAAACTCAATTGCGTCTGAAGTACAAGAACAAAATGATAGACTAAAAACCGTAATCGTTTTTAACATTCCTGATAGATTTGAGTTGATTAAAGTTAAATTGTGATCCTGAGGGTCAGAAATATGTCTGAAATTGAAAATGCCTACTACTGAAAGCTAAACACCAAAGCACGGCTGCTCGATCATTCTTAAATCTCCAACTGAGGAATTTTTGGGCCGGTTTTTGAATAATTGGCTCACCATGGCCAAGCGGACAGAGTTTAACAATCTATTGATTAAACCAGCACGATAGCCTTTCCAAAGGTCCCTTATTGATCTTTAGTCACCATTGCCGACTGAACGCGTTAAGGGAGCTTAGACCTCCCTAAATACGGGATTTTATGGGCATGGTGAATGAAAGCAAAGTTGCAAGTATAAGTTATAGAGAGATAAGGCACTGAAAAATGCATAGGTACTCCGAGTTCTTATTTGGTATACTCATTCCGGTTTAACATGATAGTTATCTCGTTAAAAGTGATGGTATCAGAATTCCAAGAATACGTTTACACAGATACAGTGATTAATTTTCCCACTTTGAATTATATCTCACAAACCATAAATTTGTGTAAAACAACAGGTCATTCAAATGCACTGAAATAAAGTATAATCTTTCGGGCACAACATCCAACTTTATGTCTGCAGAATCACTGTGAATAGCTGGCTTTGTGTGTTGCGCGTTACGTAGTTCCCACCGACTGAAGCAGACTTCAGCAGGCTTCAGTATTGGTAAAATTTCCTGAACACGTTCAACCCATTACAGTTCTGTCTATTTAAAGGTAGTTAGCACAAGAGTTGAAAACCTTCGTAGCCCATACACTCAGGAAAACAAACAACGTAAATCATGTGCAAGCGAAAATCGCTTGCAAGTCTTGAGTGAACGCCTTTCCTCGGGATGCAACAAAACAACACCGGAACTGGAATAGTCTGCTATTTACAAATAATGAAAACGCCAACGTATAATACATCAACCATCTGTGTTCCGGTACCGGTTGAAAAGTTTGAAGATTCATGTTCTTCCAGACATGGACGCAGTAGACAGGGAACGGCTCAAGTCTGCCATCACTGAGCTATAAATAGATACCGGTGAGGGGGAAACAAATCTTCGTATCGTAAATTATCGGGTGGTTTCCAACAAGCTGCGAATCAGGATTAACAGGCTGCTTACATTTTAAGCACGCCCGACGGCTCCTGCTGAGGCCTGCGATTAGTCTTCACAAACGCTTGCAGTGTTATAAACAAATGCGATGAACTTTGTTTTTCGTTGCGTCTGAGCGGCCAGACGTAGTGGGACTCGCAGAGACATGACTGAATACAGAGTTATACACCAAGGAAATTGAACTCAGCGGTTATTCGTGCTTCCGATCCTATATGCTAATGAATGCCGGCGGTAGTGTCTTGCTCTATATCCGGTGTTCCCTGCGTGAGAGATTTGTGCGCAACTACCGAAGTGACGATGGCTTGTGTGAGGTACTGTTGTGCTCCATCCGCCTCAGACGTGGAGAACCATTTGTGGACGCAGTTTAGCGCAGTTCCTGAGAACTTGATTGGATGGGCTGCCCCATCTTCGAAACCACATGGTTCGTCCACAGTTTCTACGTATGCGCGCATTTAACTATCCTCGAATACTATGGCACTAAGTGCGCTTGATGACTGGAAATGGTAAGGTTAAAGCAAATTTCGTGGATTTTAGTACTGGAAGCTGGGGCATCGCAACATATATGACAGCCAACAAGCATAACCACACGCTGAATTCCGTCCCGTTTCGACCTGAAGTTAACGAGCTACGAAAAACGAGTGCGTGACGTTCGGATCACGGAGCCCCTGGCTACAAGCAACCACTCAGTGCTCATAGCTGATAGGAATTACATTTGCCGCACTCATGTTCGCTGGAACCAGCTCACAATTATTGGAAAACGGACTTTGGTGGTCTAACTCGAGCTGCAAGCCAAATGGATTGGTCTCCGTTACATGCTGCATCTGTGGAAGATTGTTGGAAATATATAAAAAGGAGATTGACATCATTGTGTTCTTAATTTGTGCTATTGAAATGTGGGAAGTTTGGAAAGCTTAAGCCTTATTGGTTTAAAAGGAGTATGGAAATTGGGCTCGGAGGCGCTGCAGACTGTGGGACAAATTCCTCCTTTCAGGCTCTGCCAATGATTACGAAGGTTATAAAGTCAGCGGAACCACTACAACAGCGTAAAAAGGAATAAGCGCCTGCATTTCGAAGAGCAGCTTGCGATAGCCGCAAAGACCGCCCCAAAGATAATCTTTGCTTACTTGAACCGGCGCCTGAAGCCGGCAGGTGATGTGCCAGTGCTGGATGGTCCGGATGGACAGCGCTTAACCTCAAGCACTAAGCCTGCGTTCGGGATGGCGGCCCACTCCGCTTTTGTATTTGCGAATGACCAGGTGTCTGTTCCGAGTTCAGCGTTTACGGCTTTTACCGAACTCCACAGTCTGGATTGGTGCGTTAAAGATTTAGCTCAAGTAGTCGCCAACATCGATGGCTCCAAAAGTGCCGAACCTCATGGGCTTCAGCCACTGATTCTTAAGTCACTTTCGGCCACCATCTGCCCCGTCATGACTGACATTTTCAACAAGTCGCTATCCGAAGTTTCGTTGCCAATTGAATGGAAATGTTCGGTGTTGAAGCCTATTCCAAAATGCGCTGACTGTAGCAAAGCGGTCAACTACAAACCAATTTGTCTGACAACTATTTTGACAAAGGTTGCTAAGAAAAACTTAAAAAATGGATTTTTGCATTTGCTACAGTCAAAAGAATCTCTAACGCAAGGCCAGCAAGGTTTTATGCAAAGCTGCTCATGCATTACGGTCTTGCATGTGACGAGGCATGAGTGGTTGAAGGCAATAAGCAAGGTGGTGTCTGTCGAGGTGATTACTGAACACTGGTTCGAAGCAGCGAGTAGAGCTTTCTCTGTGTAGCTGCATCATTCGTCGCTCTTGGACATATACTCCTTATTTTTCGTTCTGTTCTCTATATTTTGCTTCTGCAAAGTGTTTGTCTAGGAGCCTCTTAAATTCGGACACTGAGTTCGCCTCTGCTACCTGCTGCGGCAGGTCGTTCCAGACATTCACCACCCTGCGTTCGAAAAAGAGTTGGTGAGCGACCCGCTTCAACTTCGGTACGATAAATTTATACCGGTGTCCTCGTGTGCAGCTTGGTGTGCGCAGATGAAGCAGTTGTCTTAACATGGGGTAATCACTCAGATGTAATATCCGGTGCGTCATGATTAGGTCAACCCTCAGCCGACGATAAGCTAGGGTGTACAGCCCTAGTTTCTTACATCGGTCTTCGTATGGCATACCTCGTAAGTTGGGAATCAGCCTGGTGGCTACATGCTGTACCCGTTCAAGCTTTTCTACCTCGCCCAGCGTGATGGGACAATACGCAGGAGAGTCATACTCTAGCATTGGTCGTATTATCGAGACGAAGAGGCGAGTAGCAATCTCTTCGGACCAAGCACTGAAGCTCCGCCTGAGGGCCCAAAGCATCCGAATGCTGTTTTGGTACAGCCTATTCCTGTTGTCAATGGACTTTAGGTCGCAGCGTGATAGTATACGGAGGTCGCGCAAGAAAGATGCGGGATGCAACGGTTGACCAACCACTGTGTACGTTGGACTGTGCTCGCATTTACCCAGCCGCATAAACTGCGACTTAACAGGGTTGATCGGAAGGTTAACATCTGCAGACCATGTCGAGAGGCGGTCGAGGTCCTGATGAAGTAAATCACAATCATTGAGTGCGCGGATTGCTCTCCAAACCTTCAAGTCATCTGCAAACAACGCACAAGATGATTGGAGTAGCTGAGGCACATCGTTTACATGGATCAGAAACAATATCGGCCCCAGTACAGTGCCTTGGGGCACGCCGCTGCTCGATGGATACCAGTCAGTTAGATGGTTGTCCACCTGGACCCTCCACTTTCGATCAACAAGGAACTTTCTGATCCATTTGTGCAGCGAACCACCAACACCGCACATCCTCAGCCTGTCAAGGAGCACTGCATGGTTGACCTTGTCAAAAGCCTTACTGAAGTCAATGTAAATGACGTCGACCGATTGGCCTTGGTTCATCGCTTGTAACCATTCGTGCCTTGTCAACAGTAGGTTGGTGATGCACGAACGACCTTTCAAGAAACCATGCTGTGCGGAGGTCAACAGGTTTTTCGACTCGAGAAGCTGTAGAAGGCTCTTCTTCACGATCTTCTCGAGCCTCTTTGCCAAAACAGCGGTCAGGCAGATCGGCCGGTAGTTATCCACTTTGCTTGGGTTACCACCTTTCTGTATGGGCTTTACGACTGAGCATTTCCAGTCGTCCGGTAACAGTCCAGTGGATAGTGACTTGTTAAACAGTTCAGTTACAGAAGGCGCAGTGATGGCCGATAGGGACTTGAGGATCAGTGGGTGTATACCATCTGGCCCAGCAGGCTTCGTCCCGTCAAGATTTGCTAGAAGCTTGCGTACATCGTCAATATTGCAGTCCAGGCTGTTAAGTTCGGCTGGAGCGGTACTCGTCGAACTCGTTACAGACACCTGGTCACTTGCAAATACGGAGGCGAAGTGCGCCGCCAATACGGACGCGAGATCTGTACCCGAGGTTAGGGGCTGTCCTTCTGAGCCTCCTAACACTGGGACATTGGCTACAGGTCTTATGCGCCGCTTCACGTATGCGAAGATTCTCTTGGGGGCAGTTTTTGCGGCGGTTACAAGCTCCTCTTAGAAGCTTCTGCTTTTCTTGTTTTCGCGTTGTTGCAGCGATTTCGCTGTACCTTGTACGCATTGTAGTCCTCATCAGAGCCAGATAACACGAATTTGTGCCATATTCTGCTTCGTCGTCGGACCAGTTTGTTGTACTCTTTGTCGAACCAATGTGGTTTGACTGCCCAAATTTCCGAAATTTGAGGGGTACAAATCGGGCGCACAACGATTTCACTCCCTCTTTAATGATAGTCCAACAGATTTCAATAGATGAATCCTGTGGTAAAGACCAGTCTATCTGGCTCGCTGCTCGACTGAGGCAATTAAAGTCAGCCTTCCAATAGTTGAAGGCTGGCTCCAGTGGGGGAGAATACGGCAGTGGTAGTTCCAACCTACCTATGATCATCGAGTGGTCGCTCGCTCCCAGATGCTCCAAGACTTCAATGTTATGCACACGCCGATCACAGCTAGTCAAAAGTAGGTCTAAACATGATGGAATCGCACACGCAGTAATGCGTGTCGGTTGGTTGATGTGCTGTGTGGCCCCGGTTTCAAATAACACCTCGGTAAACTTTCTCTCGTCTTCACAGTGGCCGGGGAGAAGTTCAGCTTCAGGCCACTGTATTCGGGGCAAGTTGAAATCACCCATGAGTAGGAACATCTGACGACTCATGTGGTTGCGGACATGCGGCAACCAGTCTAAACAGCGGCTCAGTGGACTGCGATATACCACGCCCACGAGCAACTCGCAGCGTCTGAGGTGAATCGAACACCATAACTGCTCACATAGACCATCAGCGCTTTGGTAGGCGCTCACTAGTCTCCCACACAAGGAAGACTTTATGTAAAGTAGAACGCCACCGCGATCATTTGATGGTCTATCACAACGGAAGCATGAGTAGCCGGTGATTTCCACTTCTTGGACGGTTATATCGGAGTTTAACCATGTCTTAGCAAGGCCCAATACGTCTGGTCGCTGAGAGCTTACAAAGTCGTACAGCACATCGCGCTTGTTCATCAGACTGCATACGTTAGTAAAGGCTACGCGCAGACCGCGGTAGGAACCGCTGGGCGCGCCTGAAGCATTAGAAACCTGTTGATCCGGATTCGTGGAGGAATCCGGGCAACTACCCGAAAATTTACAATACGGAGATTTGGTTCTCCATCCTCCGTGCGTCGCTTTAGTTCAATCATAGCAGACTTGAGTTTCTCTCTGTCTGCCGGGTCTACGTCAGCGCGCACGTGGATCTTCAGACCCTTCAGCCTATGAAGACGGGACAAGAGTAAATTGGGACTTGCTTCTTCGACAAAAGTCACCCTCATAGGCCGACTTTTGCCCTCCATTCTCTTTCCTAGACGGGCGATCTGCTGCACTTTGAGCCCGCCCTCATTTACATTGAGTAGTCTATCAATCAATGATTTTAAAAGCTCGACGCCATGAACATAGCGCACCTGGAGATTGGAATCACTTAATTCAGGTGCATGAAAGATCATGAGGCTACGGAGCCTCAGGTCGCTAAATATTGCTCTTGCTTTCTTCGATGTTTGCACTTTCCATTCGTTATCCTTAACTTGCTTATTGCAAATTGGAGGTTTACAGTCAACAGAACACATTGTAGGCCTTGTGGGAGAGCCGGACGGAACATTAGTACCTTGCTCCCAGGATGGATGCGATGTTGTATTAGGCACTGGCTGCTTCCCTGTCTGTGGTGTAGCACAAGGCGAGCTGGCCATTTTAGAGCACATCGTTGTACTGGTCCGCTTGTTAGACGTGTTGGTTCTATTCTGCACAAGTTTAGCTTGGCACTGTTTACAAACGGTCTTCAAGAATTCTTTCTGAATGACATGAATTATACGAAATTGGTCTACAGTAAGACCAACGCACGAACTATGAAGCTTTACACTGCAAAGACTGCATGTAATCGCGTTAGCCCGATGTGCATCGACTTTGCAGCAAATTCCACAAGGTGACTGCTTCGCCATTTCAAAAATAAGTACCGATAGATACGAGAAAATCAGTGTAATGAGCAGGTACAGAAGTTATGATAAATTATTACAGGTAGTTATGTCGTAAAACGCTAAATGGATAACTAGAATGAACTACGCCAACTAGAGGACCAAACTGCTACAACAATGAAAACAACGAGATAAAGTGGACTTGACAGGACATGAGCTAGTTACCACCAGGATCGACGAAACAATCGGCAGGAAAAACGAGAAAATTACTACAGAAATGGATCCAAATATATCAATGAATAATTCAAAATCAAAAATTATAGAGGATTATATAATTTTTGACAACAAATATCAATATATGACACAACAAACTGGAATAAACTGACCTGGGAGCGAAGCGGTGTATTTCCAACCGGATGCTGTGGCCTTGACGATTTCAGTAAAACAATTGGCAAGGTCAGGCAAGAGGTTCCTTGTCACAAAATCAGGATGCGCGGTGTCGGTGGCTCACTGCACCTGCGGATTCGCGACTTTCTTGTTGGACGACAGGGAAGTGTACTGGTCGACGACCATCTGACTGACTTGTATCTCTCTTAAAGTGGCGTGCCTCAACGCACTGTGCTGGGGGCCCACTCTGTTCCTGATCAACATCAACGATCTACCTCAGCTTCTCCGGTCGCCGTGTGCCCTGTTTCAGGATGCTGGGAATATTTGGAGAGAAATTGATGCTCCCGACGCCTGTGGCCTACTTCAGCAAGTCCTCAACCGTTAATCTACTTGGTGTGTAGAAGTTCATATCATGGTCAACCCAGCCAAGTCTGTAGTTATTAGTCTAGGGAAGGTTGCTGACGGCCGAACCTACAATCTTGAAACCCAACCGCCCAATCCCACACCTTCCGTGAAGGATCTAGGTTTACTCTCGCACTACGATTAGTATTCCACGGACAACACGAACAAACTATATCGTAACGGACTGTGCATGTTTTAGCCTCTCAAATGTAGCTTCGGCACATGATCTGAAGAGTTTGTCACTCGCCTCTTCTCTTCCATCATTAGACTAATGCTAGAGTACGGTTCACCCACCTACATTCCGATTACCCGAGAAGAGGCACAAAGATCGAACGGGTTCAACACATTGTTAGCATGCTCATCCCGAGTTTACTTGGATTGGGATATGAAGAACGGAGCGATAAACTAGGACTCTACAATTTGTCTTACCCTGGGGTGCTAGTCGACTTTATGCCCAACCGTATTCTACATCTCGGTGACTTCCCCATGCTAAGGCAAATGCTGCACTTACAAGGTCCCTGCAACACATGCGGACGCAGATACAAACTTGTCGGGCCCGATGTGAAGCCAGTATTCCATCCACTATGCTTCGAGCGGCGTGCTCAATATCTGGAACCGTTTTCTTAAATATATGATGGAGACGACATCTGTGCAGCAGTTGAAAATGTTGTTGGATTTATATTTTATCAATATTCGATTCAGCGAACGAATACACACCTATGATGACGTGGCGCACTTGTACGTTCTACAGTACCGTGAGTCAGCTATTTTAAATGTTACACGTGAACGATAACCACATTCACAGCTGACACTTTTATAATGTTTTGCACCTGATGTCGAAAGAGCCGTAGGGAATGCATTACTACTTACTCTCTAATACAGTATTCCGTATTCAATAGACATCCGTTCATTGTGTCCGAATAAAGTCGGGAATCTACTTGCATTCCACTCTTTGCTCCTGTCCGCTAAGACTAGTTTAACACCGCGGGTGCAGAATAATGAAATCTGACTAGGCATACAAATAACCTTACTTGCACAACTGCCCACTGTAACGTGAGATATGGGTACTGCGTAGCATGGTATGTATAGTTCACCGTGTATCTCGACGGAGGATCTCAGTTTCAAAGAAAGCCTGTATATTCGGATGAAATTTATCTACCAGAGCTCCTGCGTTGCATCTCTTGCTTCTTAGGCTAAGCGCGTTGCTGAGCAATACTTAAAAATTGTGGAATGGTGGGCCCAGGTTGGTACGCTACCAAAACTCGCTCCAGCCAAGGAGAAGTATGCAGCTGAATCTCTACCCATGAACTACTTTTTTCTCTTTGCCATATGCTTTACGTTTTGTGGCAAACATCTCTATCCGTAGCGCACCAGATGAGAGAAAACCCGGCTGCACATTTTAACACAGAATAATTCAGATCGAAGGCGCAACACAACAGTGCTTCTAGCGGGGAAGATTGATGGCATTACAGACTATTATTTCCCGCAATCTGATACACATCTTCACATTAATTCCAGGAAACACGAGTAGGATGTATTTGGAGGCTCACTTCTATAACCACTGGTGATGGGCATGCAGTCTCTCCTGTCGAAGTAGAGCAGTAGCTTCAGCAATGTCCCGCATTCCAAAGTTGATGTCGCTAAACGGATCACTGCAAAGCGCTGTAATTGGAGCATGCGTTACAGACACAGCGGAGAAAAATTACCAACCAATTTATGAAACATTGTAGGCTTGACATTTCTACAAAATGTAAGCTTTAAGAAGGCAATCGCGAAATCATCTTGAATGGCTCCTATACAAGAGTATCATCTGAACTACAACTTTTACTTTTGATTAAGGCATAGGGAGAGACTGCTAAGTTCCTAGTCATCTTTCGCTTTATTTTTTCAGTTGCAGGTGCAAGGCGTAATATATTTCAGCCGCGCATAGCGGAGTGAAGCAAATCCCGAAGTGTCACACTCTGAAACACTGCCACCAGTAGGTACCTTCACAGCAAACGAAAAATGAGTCAGAAATTTAAACAGCTGGAATTGGCATCTGTGGCTTTTCCATAACACCTGATATTTCAGGGATAGGTACAATCCGATACAGCTTTCAATCTATGCAATAATTTTGGAGAATAGCCTTACTAGAACGGAAATTGGCAGTAACCATTGGCAAGTTATACTCCTGTAACAATCAGGGCAGCTATATAGAAGGATCCCTCTACTTAGAGAACGGTACGGCTAGTTTTTGATTCCCTTGCACGTTTCGTGAAACCATTGATCACTTATGTCACAGTGCATTCCTGCTGACGGTGCCGTGACAAGTTCGGAAAAATCCACTTTGCAACACAACACGGAGGTTAGACAGAAGAGGGCATTGGGATGAATGCCATGTCAGCCTAGTTACCATGTAAAAACAGAGGTGCTTTAGAAGTGAAACCTTTGATGTGAACTCGTTCGCGGTAATCCACAAAGCAGTCAACACAAGTAACGACCACATAATGCGGTGGGGGCCTATATGCACCTAACTTGATTCAGTAAAAGAATTTAGTACCGCTGCTGTTTTCTTTTGTTTCAATTAGGATTTTACAACGTCTGTTAACTTACGTTGGTTCGTTGTGCATGTCTGTTAGTGCTGTCGCGACGTCCATCGGTTGATTAGAGTAGTTAGGGCAGTAAACAAATGCAACAAATGCGTTTAAAAACGATTTATTACCTGTCATTGGGATATTACAAAATGGGCGATAATGCGGAGTAGGCAATTAACCGATAGATCTATTTTGCAAGATGGACAAAACATTGAATTATTGTACGTCATATCACTTGAATTGTGACGTGCTAAAAGGGATAAATTACGTATTTTTAATTAATGCCTACAAAAGACGTTTATGCAGATGTTCATGAACTGTAAATGAAAAATTATTAGCCAGAACATTTTACCCGGATAACTATATTATCTAGCACTACTGTATCTTTGCTGAGAAAAAAATCCAACGTCAGTTGTACATTAGTTTGAGCTTCTACAGCAGTCAATTTTACACTGAGGATGTCAAATTTGGACAAAAAGCTTTGTGCAGCCAAATCATAACTCCCTAGCTATACATCTTATTCAAACAGTTCTTTGCTCTTAAACGTGACATGCGCTGATTGCTGTTACTAAGTGGGGCATCCGGCACGTCATCATCCAACTTGTTGTTTTCTTTCTGTTCTAACCGGTTCACTAATATTTTATTGAAGATTTCATTTTCAACAGTTTTTCAGATCGGAGGTAAATTCCACATCGTTGTTCAGTTGAAACGACTAGGATGACTAGGATTGTCCAATCTGTGCTATTATCCTTTGCGATGACGGCGTCAACAGAAAGTGACAGTCGACTGAAGCCAGCATGCCGAAAGCAAGCTTTTATTGTCACCGATAATTTATTTCCAACTATTAGAAACGAACTTGCATCGTGAATAGAAACCTTTGCGCTGATCTACACTACCAACGATGATTCAGACAAGACGTTGTGATATTGAATTCGGTCCACAATTTACTTCCTGTAACCGAGTTTTGGGTTTTCCACCATACCCTGGTACATGGGTTGATGAATGCTGGTCGAGTTTTCCGTCAAAACTTCTATTTGAATGTCTTCCAGGCCTTTTTACCTATGATTGCGCTGTGCAGTTATACAAGAGCAGAATCATTTTGCGGCCACTTTGGTATAGCTCCTCATCGCATTCAAGGACTCAATCGCTGAAAGGTTCTTTCGTCTTCAACTAACTTTTGTTAATCTTGTATTTCCGGGAAGCGTGTCAAACTTATCACCATTAAAACCTCGTCACGTCTTACGTTATTCACTGGAAACCAGTTTGTTTTTTGTGCCTGACATATTCGTGCAGCATAGTTAAGTCACCAAATTCATGACTTTTTTCGATCAACTGATCTTGTCAGCAGGAAAACACAAAGCGCCCTATGAAGATGCTCTACAAAAAGGACCTGTTTCGCCTGCATTGTACACGTTGTCATCATCGAATGCATTTTAAATTACAGAAGAGTGGTGGATGGAGTTGAATGGTATAGGTAGAAATTCGTCACATCTAGACTCACTCAGATAGCCGCCACACGCCCGGAAAAGCACTGTATGCGCGTTTCATCCTTTCGGGAATCATCAGTAGTGCGCATTCCATCGGACCCTTGTTAGGGCTCGAACCCGCAACTCGAATGTTGCCAGTCCGTGGTTGAGACCACTGAGCTGCGGGGGACGGCAACGACCATCGTGAATAAGTTACTAGATGTGATATAACGCCGCTCACTATACCTACCTATACCATTCAACTCCCCCTACTACTCTTCTGTAATCAGTACTCAGACCAAACTGTTTATAAGGCCATAAGTCAATTGACGGCTTAAGTATGGTAAGCTCGTCGTTTGATGAGGGGGCTACCCTGTCCTCCGCACGGCAGTAACGTGTAAGTCAGTGGATAGTGAGCGGCGCTATATCACATCTAGTAACTTATACGCTATGGTCGTTGCCGTCCCCCGTAGCTCAGTGGTCTCAACCACGGACTGGCAACATTCGAGTTGCGGGTTCGAGCCCTACCAAGGGTCCAATGGAATGCGCACTACTGATGATTCCCGAAAGGATGAAACGCGCGTACAGTGCATTTCCGGGCGTGTGGCGGCTATCTGAGTGAGTCTAGATGTGACGAATTTCTACCTATAGCATTTTAAATTTCAAGCAGTTTATCGTTCAGCCAATTGTTACAGACTGCTCTCACTGCAGAACTCTTTTCGCCATGTGTGCGTGTGTATATAATTTGTTCTGTTTTTTTCCATCCTTGCAAACATCCATTTGTGGCAGCACTGGATTTTCCAGGTCTTTCGTCGAATTCTTGTGCTTTTTTCTTCAGAAGTAGTCCTGTAACTCCTTAGTTGTGCTCACAAACCGAAATCAGCTTCTTTCAATGCCGTTTCAATTTCATCATTCTTTCCACATAGCACTCTTTCCTAAGAGCTTGTAGTGACATACGACAAATTCTGCCAGCGTTCATTTTCTCTGGCCGCATATCTGGCTAGGGTACGAGAAGAAATATGCAAAGCACACGGAAAGTTGGCTTTCAAGGTTCCTGGTGGATACGTTTTGATTTTGTTCACAACGTCTAACGTTTCTGTCAAGAGCAAATGCTTTCTTTAACTGGCCATATTTGTGCTAAACCAACAGAGTACCGACAAATGTGCAGCGGAAATTTTACTTGAGGTTGTTCAGTTCCCTAGTTTTGAGTGAATCTGTGCGTTTTCCATCAGCAGTTTGTATATTTAGCTTGCTCGTATATTTAATAATTTGGGTAAACATTTCTGATCTATCAATAACGTCGCCAAAATGTTTGTTGTTCGTGATCAGACCAGGCTGGCTAGCTATGTGGGGGGTGGGTAATGGTAATAAAATATATTCACATTGATGGCGTAAAATTGCAAAAATGACAACAGCACAGCTTATGCAGCTGGGTAGTTATGCGGTTGGACGACCTCGGCAATGAGCAATTAGTCGTTGAACATTTCGAAACCTTATAAGGAAAGAACTGGAGGTTGAAAAACTGGGCAATAACTCGGGATGGGCTATAAACCGGGTGGGCAACAAAGCGGGTTTGACTCCATATTCAAACCGTTCAACCGTTCTCAATATTGCCTTCAGCAGCCTACTGTAGCATTTATCAATATTGTAACTGTAATTTTCGGATGTAAATTACCCAAACCTGATCTACTGTGTGTTCGTTAAATTTCAGCCTCATGCGCCTATGCTTTTCTTGAATTGCCCATACAGATGAACTGGAGCTAGGTAGATCGTCTGCCGAGAGTCATGTTATTTTAAGTTTGGTTCCTTGGATGGTTTCATTGCTTTTCTCTTTCTTTTTAACTATGGGAGCACTGACATTCTTCAACCGTTTTGCGTTTGATTAATGTAATTTGGAGAAAATCCATTTGGTACGTACATTTCTCTAAACCTTTCATAGGAATCGCCGAGAGTTCTAATAATCGACGTATACCATATCCATCAACGGACGTGAGAACCATTTTTTGTCCTGGAATGCGTTGATATATCCCCACAGTCATGTGGAGCATGTTTTAATTTAAACTGGCACGTTGCTTAATATTCTACATGCCTATCTGTGCCAGAAGAACCCCGATTTCATAATGCTGTGCAAGTTATATTTTGTGATTTTTCTAGATAAACTATGTGAAAACTAATCCTTAAGGCACCACAGCCGGAACCACCCCTGCTTCATAAATTCATTAATCAGATTAATTGTCTTCCTTCACTTAGACTTGATCTGTTTGTGAATTTTCCGATGGTGCGTATAATTTCCCGGCTTTGATCCGAACGAGGAGAGCCAGGGTTAAGAGGTCGCATGTTTATTAAACTTATATCCAATGTAGATTACTTTGAAATCCAATAGACTGAAAGCAAGGAAGCAGGTCGAGGGAATAAACTGTAAGGTGAAAATTGTTCTGGCGGCACAGTAGAGCAATACGGCGGCCTAGCATATTAGTAGGAGACCAGCGAGAACATAGCGTGATACAGTGGGAACGTGCATTACGGAAATTTCTTTGTCCCACCCCATCCCTCTTAGCCTTCTCCTGCAACCACGATCTCATTATTTAACCTTATGTAATTTTGCATAGTACTTTTTTAAAATGCACATTAGCCGGCTGGTAGCTTACCGGAACGATGCCCATCGGTTACCGGTAGCTCAGCCGGACTGCACCAGTTGCATTTTTTCTTCTTTTTTCTGTGTATTGCGACAGAGTAGCTGAGGTGTTCCCCTCCTCTAGCTAACGTGTATGATGATGATGATGATGATGCATTACGGAAATTCTTGACCGAAGAAGTACGAAGGTAATGAAGTAGGAATCCATCAGATGTATGAGAAGGAAACGACAAACTGGAACGGCCTGCGAATACGTGTTACGCGATAAGAAATAGAAGCTTAACCGGGTACTAAAATTACCGATAGGAACTAGTTCACACGCTGGCAAAAAAAGCATGGTTTTCAACAGAATGTCACCAGACTGGAGAAGTTTGTAGAGCCAAATTTTAATGACACATGAGCATATTACGGACAAAATACAGCAGATGCTTAGCAAGTCCGGTTGGATGGCCAGAATGAGAACCACTTCATGGTGAATAGAAAAGAGTGATGAAATGAAAATCGTGTTTTGTGGACTCACCAGTGTTAACACAGAAACATGCAGAAACGGCCGACTTCAGTTCTTTTGTTTGGTTCTGGTTGTGCAAAATTCCTGATGCGTTTAGATAACACAACAACGGGATATTTTCTTTGTCCTAGAAAACTGATGCCGTGATCTTTTGGTTGATAGCTGAGGGTGGAGCGTCTCTGTTAGCATAGACTCACGATGGTACCAGTAATTTGATCCTTGCCTAAGTTCAGAAATAGAGATGCAAAGTTATACTATATCTTCAGAAAATAATGCAGAAAAAAATCTTGTATTTTCTTAATGTGCCAAAGCAATTATAATGCAACAACTGATTTAAGCAATCTGGCGCAGAGTTAAGAATTATACTACTACTAATAATAGTAGACTAGACTGTTGTGGTCCGGAGAAACCGAGCCGATAACGTGACGACTTTTATTTGTCCAGCATAATAAAACATTCTTTTCAAACAAACACCTATAGGATGGTCAGTAGCTGAGTAAACGAATTTGCAGCTAAGTACTGACCTGCCGGAATTAGGTTAAGGAGTGCACCGCAATTATTTTGGTTAGTTGTGACTTTGGGTCGAATAATGCTGGGTTTTTCCTCGGAGGTGAAATTCCCGTGCTTGAAATGAGGTATCCAGGTTTCAAAACGGCAGCTCTTGGACAGTTATGTCCCGGTTTTTGAATATCTTCCATTAACATTTCGTGGAAAAACAATACTGTCACAACTACCACAAAGAGATTACCACGTTCAGTATTCACGCGCTGCTTTTACTTGATAATATAACTGGTTAGGACTACAAACGCCTAACATATGCACGGTTCTGATTTATGGCATCTAGATAGTGTCTGTCTCCATAAGTAAAAGAATGCTTAGCTATTTCCACTTGACTCCTGAGTTTGTGGTCCCCGTACATCAAATACATAATACAGTGTGTCCTGAATAATTTACTGAGGTCCGCGAATTTGCCTGCTCAACTGGTTTTCCTCCTCTGCGTGTGTGTTTCGCAACTGGTCCACAATTAGCTTTGATGTGGGTTTCTGTAAAGCATATTATTGTCCATGGGGTATGATAATGCAAATTTGTCATTGATGGGAATTTGGCGGTGAGAACCACATTCTCTACTCGTCTATTATGGACACATGTTTCCTTGAAAGTCATAACTAACTATCGGAAATAAAGCCGGCAATTCGCCACAGTAAAACACGGTACGAAATAACAACTTTTCGCACGTGTAACAAAGCAATGTGAACAACATTTTAGATTATGCGACGGAGCATGACTTACTTGGACTTTCTGTCGGTTTAGCATCTATACTCATTCTATATGCTTTGGGACAAACGTTTCCGGGTTTGCCTGTCAATATGGCCTCCACAGAACAGCCACAGAAGACCTGCGCATACAGAGGGTCATTGTGGCTTACGCAGCACTACCCACAGCTCTATCCACATACTCCATATCCAGTGTAAACTCGACGGAATAATACTGGGGGACATGTGGCTGGGAGTTAGGTTACATCAACGGAGCCGGCCCACATTCCTTCACAGGGAAACATAAGCACGATGTAATTACAGAACCAAAGGCACACAAGGTGGTGGCTGAGTGACACTCCGCTCCATACTGAATGGAAACACATTTTGAGTCTAGCACATACACGAGGACCATGCACCCCGTCCCTCAGCAACGAGGTACTGTTTTTGTAGCCAGTAATCAAGCTGGAGGGTGTTAGACAGGTAGGCCCCTTGTCAACTTTCATATCAAGCGCTGCCACATCAAAGGTCAAACAACTAACTTAGGTTTCATGTGAGGTCAAACGAGCAAAATTGTCACAGAGGAATTTTCAGCAGAGTAACAGAATTAAACGAACCAAATAAAGAAGGATGACGTGTATACAGATTTAAAAGACCAAATTGAGTGTAAATTGTTTTAGACCAACGGCACTAAAGTAGCATGAATAAAACACCAACCGCAGCATGAGGCGCATGGCTTGATTCATGCACCCTATGTAGTTTCGCAAATATTTCTTACAAAAAATCCACTGGTTTTCAGGCTAGTCCGGAAAGAGTGTCGTGGTGTAAAAGAACGGAATGATCCCTTCAGCTAGGTTGTTTACCAACTGCAGCTAGTGTGCATAATGAATGAACAGACGAACCTTACATGAGGGACACGTAAACCAACTTTGTGGATTTTCTGGAAACATCCACATTCGATCAACCTATGGTCCAAGACCTATTTTATTATCATCGTATTGTGTTTGCTGAATTTTACAAATTCACTGTTGACTGTACAGGGCGAAATCTGTGCGCAATGTTAAGTTCCATTTATTGGTGATCGGAAGGAGTATGTGGTGAATTAATCCGAAGTAGCACTTGACGAGTTCTGAATAGAGACTTTGTTGCATGAGCTTGATTGCAAAGCCATCTATAAGATTGTACGGATTATTTACAGAAAATCAATTTGTGAAATTTTGATCTCATCTAGGAGATTCAAGTATCCAGCTCTCAGCCGTTTAGCCAGAAAGAACCTGGCATTTGTCGGATGTAAAGTTAAAATCGTGCCAGTAGGTGGAGAATTGTGCACTTGCAAGTCGACGTATACGGATGCTGCCTTAACTATACATTACGAAGGTAGGTCCAATGAAACCGCAGAGGTGCTTCAGAGCGACAGTCATGCAGAAGACTTAGTACACTCAGATGGTGGATGTTATATTTAATGGTGAAAGTAAAGGTGGGGAGGAAAATAGTTCTATTGGCGTTTGCGCGCTTCGCTACATGAAAATGTTTCTATTTCCCATAGTGTTTGAAATCTAGTGGCAACATTTATCCGCTACTGTATGCTCCACAGATAAAGAACAAAAATATCAAGCGGAACTATCGCTAGTTACAATACATTGCATTACGGCCAATTGGCAATACGTCTACACATAGAAGACATCTCCATGGCCAACTTTCTAAACGTGCTAGATAAACAGGGGCGTTTTTCCTGGAAAGGCGACCCCTTATCTCCCATTGACAGTTGTGGATAATAAAGCTACCACACAGAGTGGCATCCACACTTCACCACTGTCTGGACAATGTGCCAAGGCTGTGCTCCTGGCGGGCCTCTACATAGCTTTGCTGAAACACAACGCGCATATCTCTGTCCGTCACCAAACTGCCTTCCGTATCCTCCGCTCACAATGCCCTCTAAGAGCCATTCGGCAATTACACCCTATTCAATTTAACTTGCTGGCTACAAATTGCCACAGAATTCCTTTTATACTCCCCCATATTTTCCCCTTTCCTTCTAATCCCTATAAAACTCGCTAGTCTCACCGTAAGTGCTTTGGTGCAGGAGGCTCTAGAACAAATGTGATTAAAGATACTGAATGAAATGAAGAACAATGCTGGAAAATTCTATGGCTGATGATACAAAATATCCGTTCTCTGATGAATAAGCTTCGTTTACTCCGCACCTTCATAAGGCTGAATAAACCCGAAATGATTATAATCGCAGAAGCCCGATGTCATGAATCTATGTCCAGCCAGGTAATTCCCATCAAAGTTTAGAAGATTATTATAATTGATCGCAAGCAAGGCAGAGTAGGTGTTTACTACTCGCACAAGCTCCATTTCTTTGAATTTACCCTTCACTTATATGCCCCAATATTGATTCTACCTGTTTACTCTTGTTCTTTGATACTTAGCAAATGCTGTATGTTGCATATTTCGGTCACCCAGTGTCAGTTTTCAGTGACGAGGACCAGTTGGTTGACATAGTTAATTACCTATCGAAAATTAATTTTTTGTTAAAGTCGATGGTGGATATTTGAACCTACCTGACATCTGTTGATCGAAATAAGTAACAAATGCGAAGCATAATGAACTCATAAGCCCCATCAACACTGGTGATATTCTGCGAGCCTCTGACATGTCTGACATTTTGACCATATGCTTAAGCATGCTTACTTCTAGTGATAATAAGGGTGCCTTTTCTAAACACCTAACCAACGCAATGGAAAAGCAGAAAACACTAGTGCCAAATCGAAAATATGAATGAACTCATGACTTCAGGCAATGACTGAGACTTCACCGCCTAATAATTGTGAGGGACATGAAACACCAAACCCGTCTCGCGCAAGAAGAACAACAAGCTGTAAATAGTAGTAATACAAGTCAACTGTCGACTGCATTATTGAGAACGTGGAGAGGCGGCAATACCCATCTACCCTTGCACGTCGTCATGACGGAAGACAAATGTATTGATTAGACATGTGCTGTGGAAAATCGATTTCCTCATATTTTACTGAATTATTTAATCTTGAAAAAGTAGCATTGAAATGTTCAGTCTCGATTGACTTGATTGAACAATTCGCAGCGATGGACCAAGTGTCGCTAGGAAAAAACGCATGATTGCCTATCTACGTCTAACCTACAGACCCGGCCCCGATGGGATCTCTTCTGCTTTAGTCAATTACGGTGGAGATGATATCCCACCTCTGCCATTACATATCTTTGTCTTTCCCTGGTGTGAAAACTGTACCGAAGATTGGAAGACGGCTGCGGCCATAACGCGACATAAGTCTTTCGAAAACTGGAATCCAGACTACCGCCATTTTGACCACTGCCTTTCTCTCACGTGTGCTAGAGGGATCCGTCAGTAAATATTTGCATTCGTTCCTATTATTGCACCAACTTCTTTCACCTTTGAAACATGAATTTCTTGAGTCCTGCTCGGGTGTTACTTGTCGAGTAGATTTCCTTAACTATCTAGCTGAAGCAATTGATTCTGATCTTTAATGCATCATCATTTTCCTTGACGTGCAAAATTAGTTCAACAGTCCCACATAAGAGGCTTCTATGCAAATTAATAGGTACGGTGTGACAAATCCGCTTCACATTAGACTCCAATGGTATATAGTGGGATGATCGCAAGTTGAGGCTATACATTTTAACATCTCTGCTTCTCGTCTGATCACTAGTGGAGTGGTAGTGAGCCATGTTTGGAACAATGAACAAAGACTTATCACGGGATAAAGGCAAGTGTTTGACACGTCAAGGAGGTTGGTTAAGGTGACTAGGATGAAATCAAAATATATCTGAGTCATCTACTGAAGGTATGCCTACATGATTACTTCGATCAATTACATTAGTGCAAAATTTAAAAAGGTCTAGCGTAAACGTTCAGAAATACACTGGGATGCGTTGCTCATTGGTGCAAGGAAGAGGAAAGTAAAATATGGTCGCTCAATTGGGTCCTTTTGATACATAAATCCTGTTAGAAAGCATGCTTGGCCTAATCCATAACACAGTGGTTTACGTAACAAAGTGCTGGGAGCTAGT
>OX104063.1:270198614-270219957 GCA_944474145.2 Dicrocoelium dendriticum
CCTGATGCGTTTAGATAATACAACAACGGGATATTTTCTTTGTCCTAGAAAACTGATGCCGTGATCTTTTGGTTGATAGCTGAGGGTGGAACGTCTCTGGTAGCATAGATTCACGGTGGTACCAGTAATTTGAACCTTGCCTAATTTCAGAAGTAGAGATAAAAAGTTATACTACATCTTCAGAAAATAATGTAGACAATATCATGTATTTTCTTAATGTGCCAAAGCAATTATGATGCAACACCTGTTTTAAGCAATCTAGCGTAGAGTTAAGAATTATACTACTAATAATAATAGTAGACTAGACTTTTGCGGTACGGAGAAACCGGGCCCATAAAGTGACGACTTTTATTTGTCTAGCATAATAAAACATTCTTTTCAAACAAACACCTATAGGATGTTCAGTAGCTGAGTAAACGAATTTGCAGCTAAGTACTGACCTGCCGGAATTAGGTTAAGGAGTGCACCGCAATCATTTTGGTTAGCTGTGACTTTGGGCCGAACAATGCTGGGTTCTTCTACGGAGGTGAAATTCCCGTGCTTGAAATGAGGTATCCAGGTTTCAAAACGGCGGCTGTTGGACAGGTTATCCCGGTTTTTGAATATCCTCCTTTAACATTTCGTGGAAAAACAATACTGTCACAACTACTACAAAGAGATTACCACGTTCAATATTCACGCGCTCTTTTTACTTGATAATATAACTGGTTAGAACTACAAACGCCTAACTTATGCACGGTTCTGATTTATGGCATCTAGATAGTGTCTGTCTCCAGAATTGTTCTTCTGCTTAAGCAAAATAATGCCCAGCTATTTCCACTTGACTCCTAAGTTTGTGATCCCCGCACATCAAATGCATAATGCAGTGTGTCCTGAATAATTTACTGAGGCCCGCGAATTTGCTTGCTCAACTGCTTTTCCTCCTCTGCGTGTGTGTTTCGCAACTGGTCCACAATTAGCTTTGATGTGGGTTTCTGTAAAGCATATTATTGTCCATGGGGTATGATAATGAAAACTTTTCATTGATGGGAATTTGGCGGTGTGAACCACATTCTCTACTCGTCTATTATGGACACATGTTTCCTTGAAAGTCATAACTAACTATCGGAAATAAAGCCGGCAATTCGCCACAGTAAAACACCGTACGAAATAACAACTTTTCGCACCCGTAACAAAGCAGTGTGAACAACATTTTAGATTATGCGACGGAGCATGACTTACTTGGACTTTCTGTCGGTTTAGCATCTATACTCATTCTATATGCTTTGGGACAAACGTTTCCGGGTTTGCCTGTCAATATGGCCTCCACAGAACAGCCACAGAAGACCTGCGCTTACAGAGGGTCATTGTGGCTTACGCAGCACTACCCACAGCTCTATCCACATACTCCATATCCAGTGTAAACTCGACGGAATAATACTGGGGGACATGTGGCTGGGAGCTAGGTTACATCAACGGAGCCGGCCCACATTCCTTCACAGGGAAATACAAGCACGATATAATTACAGAACCAAAGACACACAAGGTGGTGGCTGAGTCACACTCCGCTCCATACTGAACGGAAACACATTTTGAGTCTAGCACATCCACGAGGACCACGCACCCCGTCCCCCAGCAACGAGGTACTGTTTTTGTAGCCAGTAGTCAAGCTGGAGGGTGTTAGACAGGTAGGCCCCTTGTCAACTTTCATATCAAGCGCTGCCACATCAAAGGAGGTCAAACAACTAACTTAGATTTCATGTGAGGTCAAACGAGCAAAATTGTCACAGAGGAATTTTCAGCAGAGTAACAGAATTAAACGAACCAAATAAAGAAGAATGACGTGTATACAGATTAAAAAGACCAAAAGTGAGTGTAAATTGTTTTAGACCAACGGTACTAAAGTAGCATGAATACAACACCAGCCGCAGCATGAGGCGCATGGCTTGATTCATGCACCCTATGTAGTTTCGCAAATATTTCTTACAAATAAAACCACTGGTTTTCAGGCTAGTCCGGAAAGAGTGTCGTGGTGTAAAAGAACGGAATGATCCCTTCAGCTAGGTTGTTTACCAACTGCAGCTAGCGTGTATAATGAATGAACAGATGAAGCTTACATGGGGACACGTAGACCAACTCTGTGGATTTTCTGGAAACATCCACATTCGATCTACCTATGGTTCAAGACCTATTTTATTATCATCGTATTGTGTTTGCTGAATTTTACAAATTCACTGTTGACTGTACAGGGCGAAATCTGTGCGCAATGTTAAGTTCCATTTATTGGTGATCGGAAGGAGTATGTGGTGAATTAATCCGAAGTAGCACTTGACGAGTTCTGAATAGAGACTTTGTTGCATGAGCTTGGTTGCAAAGCCATCTATAAGATTGTATGGATTATTTACAGAAAATCAATTTGTGAAATTCTGATCTCATCTAGGAGATTCAAGTATCCAGCTCTCAGCCGTTTAGTCAGAAAGAACCTGGCATTTGTCGGATGTAAAGTTAAAATCGTGCCAGTAGGTGGAGAATTGTGCACTTGCAAGTCGACGTATACGGATGCTGCCTTAACTATACATTACGAAGGTAGGTCCAATGAAACCGCAGAGGTGCTTCAGAGCGGCAGTCATGCAGAAGACTTAGTACACTCAGATGGTGGATGTTAGATTTAATGGCGAAAATAAAGGAGGGGAGGAAAATAGTTTTATTGGAGTTTGCGCGCTTCGCTACATGAAAATGTTTCTATTTCCCATAGTGTTTGAAATCTAGTGGCAACATTTATTCGCAACTGTATATGCTCCACAGACAAGAACAAAAATATCAAGCGGAACTGTCTCTAGTTACAATAAATTGCATTACGGCCAATTAACAATACGACTACACATAGAAGCGATCTCTATGGCCAACTTTCTAAGCGTGCTAGATAAACAGGGGCGTTTATACTGGAAAGGCGACCCCTTATCTCCCATTGACAGTTGTGGATAATAAAGCTTCCACATAGAGTGGCATCCACACTTCACCACTGTCTGGACAAGGTGCCAAGGCTGTGCTCCTGGCGGGCCTCTACTTAGCTTTGCTGAAACACAACGCGCATATCTCTGTCCTTCACGAAACTGCCTTCCGTATCCTCCGCTCACAATACCCTCTAAGAGCCATTCGGCAATTACACCCTATTCAATTTAACTTGCTGGCTACAAATTTCCACAGAATTCCTTTCATATTACCCCATCTTTTCCCCTTTCCTTCTACTCCCGGTAAAACTCGCTAGTCTAACCGTAAGGGCTTTGGTGCAGGAGGCTCTAGAGCAAATGTGATTAGGAGATACTGAGTGAAATGATGAACAGTGCTGGGAAATTCTATGGCTGATGATACACAATATCCGTTCTCTGATGAATAAGCTTCGTTTACTCCGCACCTTCATAAGGATGAATAAACCCGAAAAGATTTTAATCGCAGAAGCCCGGTGTCATGAATCTATGTCCCGCCAGGTAATTCCTATCGAAGTTTACAAGATTAGTATAATTGATCGCAAGCGAGGCAGTAGGTGGTTACTACTCGCACAAGCTCCATGTCTTGGATTTCACCCTTCACTTATTTGCCCCAATATTGAATCTATCTGTTTACTATTGTCATTTGATACTTAGCAAATGTTTGTAAGTTTGCTTATACCGCACACCCAGTGTCTGCCTCGGTGACGAGGACCATTTGGTTGACATCGTTAATTACAAATGAAAAATTAGTTTTTGTTAAAGTCGTTGGTGGATATTTTAACCTACCTGACATCTGTTGCTCGAAATTAGTAACAAAGGCGAAGCGTAATTAACTTATAAGCCCCACCAACACTGGTGATATTCTGAGAGTCTCTGACATGCCTGACATTTTGACAATGTGCTTAAGCATGCTTACCTCTAGTGATAATAAGGAAGCTTCTTCTAAACACGTTAACAACGCAATGGAAAAGCGGAAAATACTAGTGCCCAATCGAAAATGTGAACGAACTCATGGCTTTAGGCTATTACTGAGACTGCACCGCCTTATAATTGTGACGGACATGGAACACCAAACCCGTCTCGTGCAAAAAGAACGCCGAGCTGTAAATAGTAGTAAAACTAGTCAACTGTTGACTGTATTATTGAGAACATGGAGAGGTGGCAATACCGATCTACCCTTGCACGTTGTCATGACGGAAGACGAATGTATTGATTAGACATGTGCTCTAGAAAATCGATTACCCTGTATTTTGCTGAGTTATTTAATCTTGAAAAACTAGCGTTGAAATTTTCAGTCTCGATTGACTTCGTTGAACAATTGGCGGCGATGGACCTAGTGTCGCTAGGATAAAACGCCTGATTGCCTAACTACGTCTAACCTACAGACCCGGCCCCGATGGGATCTCTTCTGCTTTAGTCAATTAGGGTGGAGATGATATCCCGCCTCTGCTATTGCATATCTTTGTCTTTCCCTAGTGTGGAAACTGTACCGAAGCATGGAAGACGGCTGCGGCCATAACGGAACATAAGTATTTCGAAAACTGGCATCAGGACCACCGCCATTTTGGCCACTGCCTTTCTCTCACGTATGCTAGAGTGAGCCGTCAATAAATATTTGCATTCGTTTCTATTTTCGTACCAACTTCTTTCACTTTTAAAACATGATTTTCTTGAGTCCTGCTCGGGTGTTACCTGTCGAGTAGAGTTCCTTAACTATCTAGCTGAAGCAATTGATTCTGATCTTTAATGCATCATCAACTTACTTGAGGTGCAAAAGTTTGACAGTCCCACGCAAGAGGGTACTACGCAAATTAATAGGTACGGTGTAACAAATCCGCTTCACTTTAAACTCCAATGGTATATAGTAGGATGATGGCAAATTGTAGCTATACATTTTAATATCTCTGCTTCTCGTCTGGTCACTAGTGGAGTGGTATTGGGCCATGTTTTGAACAATGAACACTGATTTATCATGGGATAAAGGCAGGTGCTTGACTCGTCCCGTATGATGGTTAAGTGAATATGATTAAATCAAAATATCTCTGAGTCATCTACCGAAGGTATGCCTACGTGAATACTTCGAAAAATTACATAGTGTAAAGTTTAAGAAGTCGAGCGTAAACCTTCAGAAATACACTGGGGTGCAGTGATCGTTGGTGTAAGGCTTGGGGAAAGTAAAATATGGTCGCTCACTTGAGTCCATTTGATACACAAATCCTGTTGAAAAGAAGGTTTGGCGTAATCCAAAATAGAGTAGTTTAGGTAACAAAGTGCTGGGAGCTAAGAGCAAGATCTAATAGTTTTTTGAAATCGTCCATTGCAAGTGAGGATACAAATGAGTCGGGGAGTGCGTTCTGGGTTTGGCAAAACCGAAATGAAAAGTAATTACTTCTATACTCCAGATAGCTATATTTTTCCTTTAATTTTAAGCAGTTACCCCCGAGCTGCTTGTTGTGGCTAAGTTTCAGCACTTGGCGGCATAGGTGCTTGAGGACACACAATACCTGATAAGCTAATATGAAATGGCCGCGCAGCATTCGATAGCGTTCGCTGAAATCTCCCGACAACTTCAGCCTTCGGTGGTAAGAGTGAAAGCGGAGGCCCTATACATTTTTTGTTTCTCTTCGTTGTTTGGCCTCTAACGCTTTTAGGTCGCGTTTCAACCAAAGTCGCCAAGCTTGGCTAGCGTATTCAACATGCGGAAGCACGTAGGAACTGTGCATCATTGGGAACAATGATGAATCTAATCTCCCGAATGTCCTTCGCAGCATGCCGACGTGCTGGTTGCCTCAAAAAGCGGCTGTTATTTACCCATAAGCGGACGGAGTATCTGCTACGCAAAACCAGGAACCCTGAGTGGATGCACTATAACCACAATTAAGATGCTCAGAAGGAACGCCTAAACTAATTGCTCTGCATCAACCCGGAGCCTGTAGACTTGGCTAAGGAAGGAGGGTTGTCAGCTCTGCACCTGAGTATCGCATCGTAAACACAAGTACTCACATGATTGGTTGACAATGACCTAGCCTTACTTTCATTACTTCATTGGTTTGGTAATTTGGTTCCATATTATTCGTGAGCTTTCTGTTTATACATAACAGCATGCAAGCTTGCTAAACACTCTTGTCATTAGTTATCCATTTTAGTCGAAATTCTAAAAGGATCCTTATTCGTGTACCGAAGAAGGTAGCTTTCAGTTCCAGGACGCAGAGCACTGGCAAACTGATGGCATGACATTGGACAGTCTAGTATGTTTCGCATTAACCAATTTCTTCATGTAGCTGATAGTAAGAGACACATTTGCCGCGGTAGAAAAATTAGAAAAAATCAGCGTAATGTGAACGACGGATATCCTTTTATTAAGCAGAACAGCTGATCGTATGTTTGGTAGGTCAGAGTACATTACCGTTACACGCAGTGTCGTCACATGCTCAGATGCAGAGCAAGCCCATCTGCAGTGATACGTCTGAAAATTCTCCATACAATCAGCTTTCAGCTATTTAGCTAAAGCGTCAGATTGTCCCAAAACCGGTGGCAACACTATCTTTTATTGATTCAGGGGAGATAGATATCAGTGCGCTTAGCAGATCGAATGGTCCACCCATATCAGGAATAAAATATATAAAGACGCTCCATCCATTAGTTATAGCAGCACTCATCCCATAAAGCTTGTATTCTTAGAAAGGGGCCTAAGAATGTCGGAGTGAAACCAATAATTTCTACCATGGTAAACAATGAAAACAGTACTAGGTTGCCCTCAAAACATAGATCCTAACCACACAGAATCCGCCTGTGGACTCATTGGTAATTAGGCCCGTAACTTCCGCTCCGACAATAAATGGTACTCTTCTTGTCCTCGTTTCTGCTTGCCAAGAACTCCTTTATCATCTACTTTGAGTAAATACTCAGTGCTGCTACACTCGTATATAGTGAACGGTCGCAAACTACCCCATATTTTTAGAATTACTCTAACCATTCTGGCTTTCCTTTTAATATCAACGCTTGCCGTAAATCTCAGTGGAAAGGTATTGCGGATAGCTTGGAAGCTAATATAAGCACAAAATCTAACGTGTATTGTGGTCACTGGTATAATGAGGAGAAAAAAGCCGAAGCTTGACATATCCTGTTGGAAGATCAATTTTTGGTGAGCGAAATAAAGACAAAAATTGAAATAGGAACTAATGAACTACCGCAAATTACGAACTTGCCGATTACATCGCTTCCATCTGAGCAGTTCGAATTTGGTTTTATGTTTTATCGAAAGTTATCATCTGTGCTTTCCGGGAAAGATTGTGGTGGGTTGACTCCTTTGTTTTTCTGCTGTTTGTGTCGTTGGTTTGGAGTACAATTGTGGTGCCTTCTGGCCAGTGCGCTGTCGACAATTGCTTTAAACACGGCTAACTTGGCGGCTGAATTAACCTCATTCTGGGAGGGTATTCCACGTGGGACAAATGTGGTGCGCGAAGAAGGTTCTTCGACACCTTAACCGACTGTATGTTCTGCCAATTTGAGTTGATGACCTCTCATTTGGCTGTTGTGACTCAGCTTCAAATGCTGATGGCAGGGGTGATTATTGTTGTTGAATATTTGGTAAGCTCTGATTAGGTCACCACGCAAACGCTGATAACGTTCGCAGAAAATATCAAGCATTCTGAGGCACTATTTTATAGCAATTTGCGCAGCCCCTTTACATTTTTGGTCTCCTGATGTTGCGGAATTTCCAATGCCGTGAAATCCTACTTTAGCAATGGGTATCATGCTAGAAGAGCATATTCAAGATGAGGGTGTAATTAAGCAGAAGTATTTGGCGACAAATAGACGGTTGAAATTGACTAAATACTCTCAGTAAAAGCACCACGATTTGGATCTACTTCTTCGACACCTTTCTGAACTTCTCCGAGTAGCCGAGATCTTTCTGGACCAACACACCGAGATCTTTTTCGAGAGATCAGTGTTGCAGATTCTGGTCCCCCAGATTATTTTTGAACCATTCGGTGTCTTAAATGGAGCGATCGATTTTTAGCCACATTGAAGCGAAACCCATTTTCGGACCGACCATCTACAAACCTTGTCGAGGTCGTTTGGAGAATGAATACGGTCCACTGGAGCTATGTTCATTTGCCAAATGTTGATGCCAGCAAAGTTGAGTAAACAGTTAGACACAATTACGCCCACTAGATCTTTTAGGAAGATCAAGATTAGACGGATTCGCATTACCAAACCCTGTGTTACACGGTATTCGACATCATTTGCTTCAGACACGGATTCGCGTACACTCACATCCAGACGACAGTGGAAGAGAAAATTGCAGATCCAGCCGAGGAGGGACTCCATATGCCACATTCGTGTAGTTTGGCGAGGATGATACGATGGTCCAACTGGTCGAATGCCTTAGAGAAATCAAGATAAACCACGTCAATACTTGCAACAACCTTCCAAGTTCCTGTTCAGTTGTCTCTTTTTAACTACGGGTTGTTGGTGCACGACTGATTCTGCCGGAAGTCGTGTCGCTGCTGAATGACGTGACCAAAGCCGTCCAAATAAGACATGAGCGTGTCGGCAATGACATCCTGCACAATTTCAAAAGAACTGGCAAAATAGTCACTGGTCGATAAGTAGCCGGGTCGGAACAACTATTCCCTTTGTAAATTTTAGTTATTGTTCCGAGTTTCCACGAGGCAGGAATGTGCAACTCCTCAAGCCAGTGCTGGAACAGGCGGCTCAATACTGGGTCTGGAAGTCCACCGAATGCCGTTTCATAATATTCGTCCATTGTTATGTAAGGCGCAAATACACTATATATTCTTAATATACCTGATCTTGTCATGCTTACTGAAAGTGGGTGCAGCATAAATTTGCCGCTTCAAATGATTTCAGTTGACGAATGCAAACTGATTAGAAGTGAACGAAGTATACCTAGGGATGGAGATTACATTATGTGCTATTCCGAAAACCTGCTTGTTTCTGAGTGCGCAATTCTGCTTATCTGCTCTTTGCTTGATTCCGTCCGGCTACTCTTGTTGTTCGGTAGAAACCGATCTGTTGTTGATGACATATATAGCCCATCAAATATCGTGCCAGTAACTATGAAGAAGTCCATGTAGAAATTAGTCTTATCGAGATTTCAGGATTTACTATGCAAAATAAGGTCACTTTTATGGATTTAGCCTGGCTGAGATATATTGGTATAAATTAGTATCAACCAGGGAACAGGTCACAGGTATAAAATTTCTCGTGACTGAAAGAACAGTGAACAATGATTTATAACGGGTTTAAAAGCAGGTGCTTGACATGTCCCGTAAGGTGTGTAGCGTGACAAAAAGGATAGCGAAGGGATAATGGAGTCGTCAGTTAGGGCGTTTACATATGTAACTGCACCGTCGTATAAAGTGAGTTGGAAATGAGAATGTACGCACACAAAGCAGTAAAGGGAATTGTTATGGATCAAATAATAGGCAAAAAAAAAAAATGATAGCAAGGACAACGCTTACTCGTGTGCTACTATCATGGGTCGACAGAAATCCAGTTTCTATAGTAATAGCTTTTATCAAATTTCGTGCAGGGCTTTTGGAGTGACTCATTCTCGAGTAGGGTTATGGCACTATCCTCTGTCTGTTGTGCATTAGTGCCAACATTGGTGGTCATGGGCTATAACACGTAGTGTAAATGTGACAGAGTATCGTCAAGGTGTCTTTTGAAAAGGGATAGGGTGGGTGCATTAATTACATGTTCCGGGAGGGCGTTCCAAAACTGCGCCACTCGAAGGAAAACATAGTTCCGCCGACATTCCAGGCGTCTGTACTGCGTGACTAACTTAAAATGGTGACCTCTTAGCAAAGTGTTTTGACTGAGTATTAGAAGGGAATGGCAGGGGTGGTTGGGGTCTCTCAGGATTAGTTACACCATTATGAGATCGCCGCTTAGACGCCGATAGCGTCCACTGTATATTTTGTGGGTCTTCAGCCTGAGTGGGTAGCGGAGGCTAGTCTGACGCTCTTCGTTGCCTACCCTTTTGCCTACAAGGGGGCAAATGTGCTGGACTTAGATTTTGCACTAGGCCGTATTTCCATTTTCACCGAGGTATTACATAGCCTCCCAGGATGTGAGCACAAATTAGTTGCCTGCAAGATATAAGGTCGGCTTTCCAATGGTCCATGGCAAAATACATTTTTCCTCCTCATATTATATAATGGAACTCAATTGCTATTATACAACAGTCTCAAAATCCAAATCATTTCTTTCTTTCCCTTGACCTCCAGGATGTATCTGCTACGTTTTATCACAACACTCGAAATTAGTGAATAGCTGCACAAAGAAATCTTGTGATGGACCTTCGGCTAGCGCGAATTTGGCTGAAAAAGCTAGAAAACAAGCATGTACACTAGGTTGAATGTATGAAAGTACTCGTGATTTCAGCGTGCAGTTGCGCCTCCACAGGCTGGTAGTTGAAACGGATGCCAAGAGTGCTACGCACCTTAGGCAAAAAGAGGAACACCTTTAACACAGAAAACACAAAGCTGTTGAACCACGAAACTTCTTGAAGGAGAGAAAAGCTAGACAAACTGACATATCCTCACATATATGACACCGGACTGCAATTATGTTGACCCGCCTACTGCTATGGCAGATAAAGTTAACGCATAATTTGCTAAGATTCAGCAAAGAAAATGTGTCACTGGTAGTTCCATCTCATCTCTCACCACCGAAACTATTCCACCTGCTGACTTCAACGTCGAAGTCATCAAATGCTTGAATAACTTGTTTTGACCATCTCATAACCCTAGTCCAGATGGTATCACTTTACATATAATCAATTTAATGATGATGATATACCAGTAATAATATATAATCAATTTTCCCTGCCCTTAAGGTGGGGTCAGTGTCCAGTGTGATGGAAATAAACCATATGCGTCTGGACCTAAGACAGATCTCTGTACTTATTGCCCTTAAGTCATTATTGATGGACAGAATAGTAAATAAAAAGTACAATTCCTTACCACTGTCGCATAAACTTCTTTTACCTTTGCAAAAGTATTTTATCGAAACTTAGTACTTTTGACATTTTAAATCCGCTTCTGTCTTGGTTGAAACCTTATTTGACAGGAATCTATTAGACAGCGAAGATAAATATGTTAATGCATAGAAGTTATTATTGACGTGGCACAAGAAAGCGGTTTAGGCATTATTCGCTTGCTCTATAAAAGCGATCTTAGAACTGTCGTACACTTCGGAAGCTGATACATATTTGCACGTGATTTGAAAGGGGTGTATCACTTCAAAGGATCCCAATAGAAATCTAAGGTAGAAAAGATTAAACAGGATCTACCAGCCCCAGGAGGCTGGTATGAAATGTAGCAGAGAAACTTCTCCAATACAAAATGCAGTACCATGACTTATGAGAGTCATAATGAGAGGCAGAAAAATTACGACTTGTTGGGCTTCCGCTTGACAGTCGCTCATAGCTTGATAGTTTGACATTCGTGACTGTCCCGTCGTGTGATTGTGTTGCACACACGCACGACGGTCGTTCAGATTTAGACCGCTCAGAATTTATGACTACGTACTTTCATGTGGTTGGCTTTTGATCTATTAATAATTTTGCATCATATTTGTTCAGCTTTGTCAGTTGTTCAATGCAGATTGTCCAGCGTGGTGGTGTTCTGCTTCCCGTTCGGACTGGGTTCTGTTGCAGTCAGACGATATACTGAACTGAGGACGGGATTCCAGAATGCGGCCCATGACTGTCTCTTTGGAATTATTTCTAGAAATGCCGTCCTGTGACCAAGCACAATATAAGGCGTCACAGCAACACTTACTTGAAGCATAGCCAGCACGAATGTGGTTACAGTCAACATCTCCGTATTTAACGGTTTTCACTGCACACAATCTCGAGCACAGTAAGGCAAAATTTTACTACTAGCCAGAAGATGACGTCAGTTTGGAAGCATGGATTCGCCACTGTAAAATATTGTTTGGATTTGATGGGCGTGAGCTAGGCGATGCAGCTCAGATGTGTCTTCTCTGAGGGAATTACGTCCAAAAGAGTATGCGATGTACTGTAATTAGATTCTAACCAAAAACCCACGCGATATATCATTGAACGATACTGTAAAATACTAGACTATAATTTTCGGCCCCAAAAGTCACTTTTAACACACTTTTCTGATGTCTTCAAGATGTTAAGCACCATGAGGATGATTTTGTGACCTATACCGCTGTTGTTAACAGTGCATCTGAACGTTTTCAGTTTAGCACACCCACGAGGGATCACTTTAAAGGGATCACCTTTGTTTGGGGATAACTATCTCCGAAAGATGCAGATAATCAAACACGTTTCTTATCTCGATTTGACTCGAATCTAGAAGTCTCACTATAGGAGCTAGTACAGGAATGTGAACATATGTTGGCACTGAAGCGTAATACAGAACTGTTTCAGAGGCAAAAAGAATCTTCTGTGATGGATGCTCAAACTATTCTTACACAACTCAGGCCATCGCAACATTTAGTACATTTCGCCAACTTTTCAAACCGAGGCCGCCTGTCTAGTACATTTTGGCATGGTGGTCAGTGGCATTTCGCTCGTTCTGGTGAATCCAGACGATACATTTGTGAATGTTGTGGGAATATGGGACATAAGGACACTACATGTTTACAGGGAGCCTCTGGACCACCGCAAAGAACCTCCAATTTTCTAATCTTGCTTTTCAAATGTGGTGTTTTCAACCAATAGTCCGAGGTATCAGGCACCGCGGATGCGTGTTACGCTTGTGAAAAGCAGTGTTTCTGTCCGGCTTCAACTGGACACGGCTTTCCATATTACAATAATCTCGGTGTGGACATGGAGCAAGCTCGGTGAAACGGCAAGTGTTTAAACTTCACACGTCGCTCACGACGCGTCTGGCTCGGAAGTACGCTTTAGTAGACAGTTTATTTGTTAGTTTGCACTTCCCATTTCGCATGCTAATGTTGTTTATTACCTTACACGTTATGGACATTTGAACTTGTTAGATAAATATTTGCTAGAAAACTTGATTTTTGGAACACAACTTTTAACAGTATTTGTATTAAGCCAAATAGATTTTCACTGTTTCCCACTGATTTTCAGTGTTTGCTCTTACCCGCAATGTTTTAAGACAGTGCAGAAGGTTCATAACATTTTGCTTGTAATTACCCCAATTTTTGCAGAGGGTCTTAGAATGTGTTCTAGGATAAAAGCTGGGTTGCATCCGCGTACCGGTGTACCACCAGTATTTTGTCTCAAAAGACCAGTACCATACGCTGCTGTTAATGCATTGGATACCGAAATTAGTCGACTGGAGTCAATAGACGTCATTAGTTCTGTGGCCTACTCAGTGTGGTCTGATCCTAATGTATTCATCAGAATGTCTACTGGGTGATTGCGTATTTAGGCTAACTTTTCTATGGGATTAACTTACGCGTTAGAAACGCATCCATATACCTTGACTTTTCTCAAAATTGTATCCATAAACCTTAAAGGAATAAAGATCTTTTCTAAAATTCTACTTTTTGATGCATACTTGCAAGTACTGGTCGAAGGACGCTCAAAAGAACTGCTCACTATTAATACCCTTCGAGGCGTGTATCGTTGAAATCGGTTACTATTCGTAGTAAAATGTGCTCAGGTTTTTCATTTAACAAGTGATGGACACTATGCTATCCGGCTTACAAGGTGCCATGGATTATTTAGGTGCCATGATTTTTGTATTCTCCACAACCGACAATCATTTCACCTACCTGAAGGAAGTATTCTCCAAGATAGACCAATATTGATTCCGTATCCGTCCAGAGAGAAAAATATCACATACTGTGGTTCCGTTATCGATATTTCCGGCCATCTGCCAGACCCGAACAAAAAAATGTAAACGAGTTAAAGCCACACCCCAGGAACAAAGCTATTTTGCAGTCTTTCTTGGGTCTAGTTGTATATTGTCCCAACTTTGTCCCTCAGCTACACGAACTCCGGACCCCAGTAAATACCGTTTTGGCGAAAAAGTTAGTGTGGCATTGGTCATATTAGTGCCAGAAAGCCCTTGTTGACAATAACTATATTTTGCCGTCCGATCAACTTATAACTAATTACGACCCAGTCTTAACAAATAATTATCGGTGATGTAGCATCGCAAAACGGTATCCGTGGTTAACAAATGACTGTGATGCATGCTTTCCGCGCGTTGACAGCAGCATAAAAAATACATTCAAATAGAGAAAGAAGGAATAGCTCTAGTTTTTCGGGTTAATAATTTCATAAAATATTACATGGGCGAATATATACTTTGTACACAGACCACAGCGCTTTGCTATCAATTTTTGGCACCCATCGAATAATCCCTGTTCACATGGCGAATCGATTACAGTGTTGGGCAATCACTTAGCATATGACTTAGATTTGCGTTTTTAAGGTGCCACATCGCTTGATCAAGCTGACGCATAATCCAGATTGATTACCGACTGCATGATGAGATTGATGTGTCCACGATTACCTTAGATCCCGAGATTAGACAAGTATTGCTAACAGCCTACATCGACATCCTTTCAATTCAGTTGCAGTCAAAACAAAAACAGCAAATGATCCCCTCTTACAACTTATTTGTAGTACCTTAGCAATGGTTGGCCTGTACGCCAATTGGACAGTTATGCGAAATAGTTTCGTATAAATGGTTGGCCTGAACCACCAGTGATGTTTACTTGATGTTAGAAGATCGAGTTGTGGTTATTAAGATTGTACAGAAGAAGGTCCTCTGTCAGTTCCAGTAAGGTCACCGGGAACCAGTCCTACGAAATCCATAGTGCGCAGCTATGCCTACTGGACATTCATGTTATAGGATATATTGTTGCTGTTCGTTCCTGTAACAGCTGTTCTGTGGCATAAAAACTACTTGTTAAATGTGTTTCATTTTTGGCCAACTTCAAGTGGACCATGGTTTTGCATTCATATTGATCTTGCCGGACGCTTGGAGGGTTATAACTAGCTGCTAATTGTTAATGTTTATTCAAATTCCCCCGAAATTTTTGAAGTCAGATATGCGACTACTTCTGCTATCTTATTAAACTTACGTCACCTTTTCTCCGAATTCTGGGTTCCCGAAACGACGGTTGCAAACAATGGTTCCAGTACACTTCTCAATAATTGGCTGACATTTACAAAACACGTTGTATCGAACATATATGCATTTAGATTACCATCCACAGTCAAAAGGGTAGGATGAAATTTTTGTCGATACATTTAATCGATCTTGGATTATATTGAATGGAGAGGAGAATTTCCGGGAGATCATTGGCAAATGTTTTCCGATTTACCGTAGGACACCATTTGCAGCAGTACCTCAAAAGATATCCCCCTCAGAAGGGTTTCTCGGTAGGCGTGTCGGAACTGTTCATAGTGCTTTGAAGCCATCGCTACACAAGGGAGAGGGCAATGTTCAAATGGATTCACTTTTTAATGGCCATCCTGCTGCTTGCCTGGTGATAGTGTGTACGTAAAGAAGTTTCTTGACGGAAGATCAACCTGGAATCCTAGTCATTTTGTTGAACGGATTTCAAGTGTATTTTTACAGAATGCAAGTGGATTCCACCACATGGACTAGTTGTGAAAACCATATTAGCCCCGTTTTGAAGTGAAAGAGACTTCCCAAAAACCGCAAGCTTCATTATCGTTGGACCTTTTGTTGGATAAGAATCAAATTATCCCATTGAAAGAGCCTGTCTTCCCAAAAATATGTGTAACAACCGATGGAAGATACCCAACCCGAATCAGAGTCGCAGTGCAGAGATTCGAAATTAAGCCAATAGGTAAAGCATACGAATCAAATATATATATATATATCTATATATACATTATAACTGATAAAATATCCCGGGAGTAGACATCAGAACAAATGTTATCGTTACCGTTCAAGGGGGACAGAATAGCTGAATCAACGTCTAGAAAGCTTTCTGCCGCAGTCGCCCAAACGTACTATTCAGCAAGCCTACGGCTGAGCTTCTACTCAGTGCCGACCCTGAATCAACAACTTAAGGACAGAATTCCAAGGTCTAGTACTTCATTCTGTGTATACTCTTTCTCTTGCTCTTGTCGAGCAAGATATATCGGAAGAACTACCAGGAGACTGTCCGAGAGAGCCAGGGAACACTGTCCAGCTTGGCTGTATAGCGGCGTGTCTAGACCAGTGGCTAGCGCAGTGTCTACACACTTGATCGACTCGAGCCATCAAGTCAGAGCGCATGAGGCGTTCCAGCCCATCTATCGCGTACCCAGATGTCACACAAGAGCGGTTAGATGTCGTATACTGGCAGCGGCCGAGGCGATAGCCATCAGACTTCATGACCCTGACCTATGTGCGCACAAGAAATTTGTCCAGGCACTAACTCTACCCTGGTCCCCTGTAACACGGACACACAGTGTGGACAACGCCACACACACACAAACAAACTGTTGATCGCCGTGTGGCCAATCGCCTAGCTTGGTCACTTAGACCATCTAGGTGTTGAACCTGTACTCTTAATTGATGTATACGCTTCATGTCATTCATTTGTGGTGTATTAGCCTGATGAGGAACCACTGAAAACGAGCTTGTTCGCTAACATTTGTTCTGATATACATTATACACAACCTGTGGTTCAGATATTGTGCCATCGGAGTCATGGCTGAATAGGTAAACAGGCAGAATAATAAGAGAAGCACAACAACAAAAGCTTTTTGTCTATTTACCACTCACAGATTTTGTAATTTTTTCAGTTGGTTCTTTTTTAGGGGGAGGAAGAAGGGACACCGCAACACACCGATGCACACGTCCGCCATTGACATTGAACTTGGACCATAGCTTCCAAGATCTTCAACCAGCAAGTATCCGCATCTCTCGGACCCCAACCAGCTAGTCGAGAACAACCGGCCGAGGCCAACTTTTTCGTCAACTTTTTCATGCGGCTTCCCCATGTTGTAGGCTGTCCACCAGACCGTCTCTTCCAGCCCTGCCCAGCAAGTGTAAACAACGCACGACGCGGGTAACCCTGGACAGGCATGCGCAATACGTGTCGCAACAACCGCAGTTAATGCAGTGAGACGAGACACGTTGTCTAACTTCCACATTACTTACGTTTTGCTGCCACCACACACGGGCAATGGACCGCAGACAGCGGTGCTCAAAGACGGATAGCCTGCGCAAGTCATTTTTACGAATGGGCCCGGTCTCGCGTCCGTACAACAGTACAGCAAGAACAGTTGCACAATAGACCCGCCCTTTGATGGAGAGACGAATGTCGTGGCGACGCCACAAATGCCTCAACCTAGAAAAAGCGAGGTGTGCTCTCGAGATGCGCATCGAAATCTCGTCTCCAACAGCCCCCTCATCAGTGATGCCACTTCCCAAGTAGACAAAGCTCTCCACAACCTCTAATGTCTCACCAGCAAGAGTGAGTGCGGGCAGAGGCACCTGCCAGTCTTGAAAGAGAGCCTTGCATTTGAATGGCGAAAAGTACATACCATACTTTGAGGCTTCAATCGCTAAACGGTTTAGTGCAAGTTGGACGAAGTGTGGATCGTCACCCAGCAAGACGATATCATCAGCATAATCCAAATGGACAACACGACTACCTGGGAGGAGCTCAAGGCCAGCGTTCAACGAATCGCCCAGAGCCTTCTTCAGGACATCTTAAATGGCAAAGTTGAATGGGAGCGGAGAGATAGGGCATCCTAGTCGAACTCCATTGGAGACCACAAGGTAAGCGAAAGGTTGCCATAAGCCCTAACCCTGCCCGAGGTCAGACTATAGAGAGCGCGTAGTATGGAGACGAACTTCTCGGGGACACCATTCCTCAGTAGGCAGTGCCACAGTATAGTACGATCGACAGAATCGAAGGCTGCACGGATTTCCAGGAACACAGCAGTCATTGGCGGAGCTCGAGGATCTGGCGAAGTGTGAATATTTGATCGATGTAGCCGCGACCAGGGCGAAACCCAGCTTGTTCTTCTCGTTGCAACAATTCGCATGTTGGGGATAGCCTGCGAAGTATGATGGACACCAGTAACTTGCAAACGACGGGGAATAAACTTATTCCTCTGTATTTGGAGCAGATTGTGCGCAGGCCCATTTTGAAGATGGGGAAGACTATCGATTCATCCCAAGATGACGGAACTTTCTCTTTCGACCAAACTTTCGAGAACAAAGTGGTGAGTTCTCGAACCAGCGATGCAAACGAATCAAACATAGCACACTATTCCATTCAGTTAAAAGGCGAAAAGTGTTAGACGGGTTCCTGCTTGACATTTGCTCACAGCTATATATATTTACATTAGTGACTATCCCGTTACGTGGTCGTGTTGCACATACGCACGACAGTCGTTCAGAGTTAGACAGCAAAGCATACATGAAAATGTGTTTTCATATGGTTGGCTTATTGATCTATTGATCTTTTTGCATCCCGGTTGCTCATCTGTGTCAGTGGTTCAATGCAGCTTGTCCATCATGGTGGTGTTCTGCTTCCCTTTCGGAGTCGGTTCTGTTGCAGTCAAACATTATAATACTACTTGATTGCGATCCCACTGCGATGTGTTCTTCTGTCATGGAAATGTGACTGGGTTCTTCCAGTCCCTTTAATTTTAGCGGACATGTGAATAATATTGTTGCTATGGCAATGCACGTATCGGGAAACACTAGTCCGTTACTAACGCTGAAAGAGGCAAAGCTTGTGGCATATAAAATCAACGTAAGTCCCTTTTAAGGTTGCTGTTGAGGTACATTCATCATTTATGTACATGTGACCTGAAGGCATTAGAACATGTTTAGCACGCCTTCACCAAACACATCTTTGTAACTCTACCCTTGTTGTTTATAGATGTGGTGAAATATCAATTGAGCTTTTATGGCTGCGTAGAATACATTTACATCTATCTTTCCAAACTATATAATGTGGTGTAACGTTCACAGTGAAGACCACTGTATGCACGTTGGCTTGAAAGCCAGATATAAATACCCGACACCAATTTATGCATGAAGTGTCTTCATTCACGCCCATCATCATACAGAAGTTTTACCTTATATGATACGACCTGATGTGGAATGATTTACCTAGTTGTATACCATGTACTAATAGCTTGAGTGTACTCATTAAGATGATTAATGTTTTTCCTGACACCAGGAAAAATGAAACTAATCTTACATTTGCAAATGAGGAGGTAGATGGTTTGGGAAATCGCCGGGTCGTGTATTGAACAATAAGACCAGGGTAGCCATTTGTTAAAAATGGTTAGTCGATCCCAGCGGTTTATTTTAAAAATCGCTCAAAAAATTCTCTATGTTAAATTTTATTTATATTTGTCAGCACATCACTTATTTTTTCACATTTCCACTGAACGATGGGTAGCAGACACTTTCTTTTCCATCAGTTGTGTGGAGTTAACGTACTGGTCGTCTTCAAATGCTGATGATTTCAAGTGTTCGTCTTATGGTACAATGCACCCACAACTGCAGACACACAATCAACTGAATTTGGATTATATTTACTGCTTCTTATTGCCTACAAGACATTGGCCAGAATGCAAATTCCATTCGAAATTTCCGTACTACAGTAGTTATTCACCAAAACATCCTGCGAATCTATAAGTTGCTTATCTGCAAAAGCTAGTCATTAAAATGGCGCTTTTTAATTCATCATACCTTAGCTTCTTTATTTCCTTGCTGGTCACAAGAAGTCTGTCCTCTTGAAGTGACGTATTACAGCTTTCAAGCTAGACATTTCTACCTATGACCGATTGACTAACTGGCATATAAGTAAACAACATGCTCTACTTGAATGATCCGCATGTCGAAACGGGTTGAATCTTTATCACCATTAATGGATACATAATATCAGTTGTTAAACATATAATAGCTTTCCTTCGATTTGGCTACATGGGTACACAGACAATTGGAGGATGGAAGTACGGAGGAAACCATGGAAGAAATATCCGCATGGAAGCAGGTCTCCTAGCGATAGTTCCAATAATGGCCGTACTAATATATTTAAACTTTGGCTGAATCTACATCTGTTATTGTTCCGATTTTTTTAAGCACACCGTTACCTCCAAAATATCAATCACTTTGAAGCTAATTTGAGATCCGTTATATAAAAAATGAACAAATAAATGTTAATTGAGAAATAATTCCTGGAGACGGCACCAGAAACAGAAAGTGGCGAATAATCTTGTTTTCAGGGCCTGATCATCAGGCTAATGCCATCACAATAAAACAAGCTACAAAAGTCACAATGGGTTTAAACTGGGTCACTGAAGCAGAGTAACTAATCGATAAGTCTACGTGCTTGGTCTGGTTGCGGCGAGGTCAGGTGAAGTGGCGTGACGGCCATTGTTAGTCGCGTTAGTCTCAGTCCAAGGTAGGGACGACTATTTTCTGTGCATATACTTCCGGGTTATAGGACTGAATTGCGATCGCGCCTGATGCTGACAGCAGGGGACAGTTGACTGCCCGTGTGTAATGTCTGGGACACAGTAGATCGGTGTGAATGCGTCACGCGAATCGATTTTATGGTCGGAGTCTACTTGGTGAGGCAATACTGCACCCGTTACATAATTCCTCGCACCGTTGTACAGCTCTCGAGCCCTAACACACATTCGCCTGGTCGAGCTCCCAATATAACTTACTCGACACGAGCAAGAGAAATTGTACGCACAGAAGGAGGTCTGCGACTGACGTTAACCGTCTTTAAGTTGTTGGCGTACAATCGGTGTTGTGGTGAAGCTTACGCGTAGATTAGCGGCAAAATACGTTCTTTCTTTTGCTAAGGAAAATCTTCGGATGGTCCGTTCCGCTATCGCTTTACCCTTAAATGGCAACGATGTGTATATAACCCGCTTCTACGCGGAAACGGGTTTGAGCTCTTGTAATCGCGGTTCCATGTGCCTCCGGATGAATGTTTCAGGGTACCCATTACGCTAAAGTATTTTCGTATAAAGCTTAGCTTATCTGAAAGCGCATCATCTGTACATATTCTCCTCACTCTCTCTGTTGGGCAACGGACGAAGTTCCTCTGTTGACTTATCGGAAGAAAAACTAGCGAAATGGATGTACTGCCCGTTCCAGGTTTCTTTTCTGTGCACCCTCCTCCGCATTGACCCGTCTGATGCTCTGTTGATTTGCACCATTAAAAATACCAACGAGTCGTTTCGTTCTAGCTCGATAGCGAAAGTCACATGCGATCCCGTTGTACAGATTCATCAGGCCACTCAGTTGGACTGTGTCTCTCATTGTGGAGGAATAAATCGCTTATTTTCGCTTTTTCATGTGTAATGGTGAAAAAACCAACTAGTGGTTAATCTATAAGATATAAGCGGGCGGTTTTGTTCACCTGACAGGAAACCG
>OX104063.1:270220455-270290926 GCA_944474145.2 Dicrocoelium dendriticum
TTTGTGATTGTGAAGCGAGATATGAAGGAGGCGTTTCTAGATCATCTGAACTCCATTATTGCAAATATAACCTTTACTATGGAATTAGAATCTTGCAGCGGCACACTGCCATTCCTCGATTGCCTAGTTTACAGAATCGGTGGACGGATAAAGAAGACGATTTATCGCAAGCCGGCAGATACGGACGGAGTGCTTCGTTACATTTCTGGTTAACCAAAACAAGTCTATGCGGCTATCGGATCCTCTCTGTTTCACAGAGCCCAGGCTCCCTGTACAGAGGAGGATGACAGGAAGGCCGCTCGTAAGGAGACGGTGAACAACTTAGTAAACAGTAGATATCCGAGGCGGTTAGTGATTCGCCAATTGCAGAGAGCTCTCAATCCACCTCCGCGACGCACAACTGAGTGGAATGGGACAGTGGGAATCCCCTATATATAGGGAACATCAGAAGCAATCAGACGCTTACTAAACAAGGTGAAAATGAGAGTGGTTTTTTCGAAAGGGCCAAACGCTCTATTCTGCACTTGTGCGTTTGAAGCATCCACTTCCTAGAGACAGGACGACAAATTGCGTTTGTAAAATCAATTGCAAAGACTGTGAACACGTGTGCATAGGTCAAACAGCGAGAGAGCTACGCACAAGGATAGCAGAACACAAGAGGTACGTTTCGCGTCCACCGAGAAATGAGCCTGAGTACTGGGCCCTATTAGAAGTTTCAGCGGTGGCCGTACATGCGCTAGAGGCAGGACACGCGATCGATTGGGACAATGTCGAGATACTTAGGAGGGGATTAGCAGCAACAGGTAAAAGGTTAATTGCTGAGGCGATCGAGGTTACTAAGACTAATAACTGTGTGAACAGAACAGACGGGGTGGAGTTATCGAACGCGTGGCGGACTGAGTTAACCCGGTCAGTCAGAAAAGGTGGCGGCGGACGAACTCAGGTCGGAGCGTGAATCAGCAGCTGCAAGAAAAGGAATGCCTCACATGTGAAAGACCGATGATGTGGATAAATGAGAAACGCTCGACGCTTGTTGTTTCATTAGCGTGGCCACTTGACCTATTGACCTGTAACATTATTATACAATTGTTCATGTTTTGACTTGCAACCTTCAACTTACGTTCCCATGGAAAGCTAAGCCAATTTTGTAACGATTCAACTGGCCTGAAGAAGCTCTTGTGTCAAGGGAGAAGCGTATTTACAATAAAACCCTTGCAAAACAGATTTGTATTCAAACCTTCTGAAATCATGAAATCACAGTCGGATCCAAGCTTATTCCGAGATATTGAATCAAAATACGGATTACGTGTTTGATAACTGGCTGTTAAATTGGTGCGCTTGGCTGGTGTTTAAGCGAATTGGGAAAACCATCGTATCTTCAACATGAGATGTCTCAATTTGGGATTATTCCTGAAATCCTTTTTGTTGGAACACCGGGCAGTTCCTACACATCTAACGAAGCAGCCTACAACGCAAGCAAAACATTTCTGAGACAACGGATTTATATGACAACTGGACGCCTGAATGAAATCCGCCTACATTCTAATCGACTGAGCTGGGAGCTGCAGACTGCTATAACGCAGACGGACTATGATAGACTTTACAATAAGGCTTCGAAAGGGAAATCAACGCAAAGGCTAGCTGCGAAAGAAAGCCAATTTCGTAAGTTCAATCATTTGATGTCTATGCATAGCAGGACCACTAGTCTCGTAGATAGGTCTGAATCCAGCAGTAATTATTACAATGTAGTTAATATATCAGATATATTGCTGAGTGAGACGGAACGTAGATTAATAAAATTGGGTTTGCACTTTTCTGTAAATAAGTCTAAACTAACTACAGAGGAAATTACTACTAGCGTTGAGTCCGTGATGCGAAACTACCAGTATCAACAGCTGAGAATATTCGTGCACAGATGGTCGAAATCATCAGATTTCAGAGGCCTGGGGAGCTAAATATCACACCAGCGGAGCGTACCGCATTAAAGGCCTTAAGCGAAGACCCCACCATCATCAACACGAAAGCCGATGAAGGCGAAACCGTAGTGATAATGAACAAATCGAATTATGTGGAAAAAGTGGAAAAGCATTTTTCAGCAGGGCCCTACGAAGTAATCGAGAAAAAATCCGTATCTTTCATAATGAATAAGTGCAAAACTGAGGTAGGAAACTACCTGAGAATGTGAAGGACAACCTAGGGCCGGGTAAATGGTATAGCGTATATCCGAAATCAACGATTCCACCTAAGATCTATGGGCTACCAAAAATATATATGCCGGAAATTCCCGTTAGGCCCATTGTAGAAGGTATCGGTTCTCCAACGCACGAACTAGCCCGATATTTGGCAGGTGTGTTGCAACCTCTAACAGGGGAGAACTAATTGCTCCGTACGGAACTCTTATGAGATCGCGCGAAAGGTAGCAGGTCTGGACATCGTGCCAGACGAAATAATGCTTAGTATCCTATTCACTAACGTGCCGAAGGATGACGCATTCGGTATAGCACAGCCTTGTCTTAATGAGGACAATAGCCTGGAGCAGCGAAAGAAAATCATGATAGATCAGATAATCGATGGAATTGAAGTATGCCTTAATATGTCGTATTTTACATTCAATTTTTGACTGTACTCTCAAGAACAGGGACTTGCCGTGGGGTCACCAATATCCCCCGTATTGGCAAATCTGTATATGGAAGACTTTGACAGAAGGGCGCTGACAAACTGCAGTAATTCGCCAAAGATTTGTTGGCGCTTCGTGGATAATACGTTTGTGATTGTGAAGCGAGATATGAAGGAGGCGTTTCTAGATCATCTGAACTCCATTATTGCAAATATAACCTTTACTATGGAATTAGAATCTTGCAGCGGCACACTGCCATTCCTCGATTGCCTAGTTTACAGAATCGGTGGACGGATAAAGAAGACGATTTATCGCAAGCCGGCAGATACGGACGGAGTGCTTCGTTACATTTCTGGTTAACCAAAACAAGTCTATGCGGCTATCGGATCCTCTCTGTTTCACAGAGCCCAGGCTCCCTGTACAGAGGAGGATGACAGGAAGGCCGCTCGTAAGGAGACGGTGAACAACTTAGTAAACAGTAGATATCCGAGGCGGTTAGTGATTCGCCAATTGCAGAGAGCTCTCAATCCACCTCCGCGACGCACAACTGAGTGGAATGGGACAGTGGGAATCCCCTATATATAGGGAACATCAGAAGCAATCAGACGCTTACTAAACAAGGTGAAAATGAGAGTGGTTTTTCGAAAGGGCCAAACGCTCTATTCTGCACTTGTGCGTTTGAAGCATCCACTTCCTAGAGACAGGACGACAAATTGCGTTTGTAAAATCAATTGCAAAGACTGTGAACACGTGTGCATAGGTCAAACAGCGAGAGAGCTACGCACAAGGATAGCAGAACACAAGAGGTACGTTTCGCGTCCACCGAGAAATGAGCCTGAGTACTGGGCCCTATTAGAAGTTTCAGCAGTGGCCGTACATGCGCTAGAGGCAGGACACGCGATCGATTGGGACAATGTCGAGATACTTAGGAGGGGATTAGCAGCAACAGGTAAAAGGTTAATTGCTGAGGCGATCGAGGTTACTAAGACTAATAACTGTGTGAACAGAACAGACGGGGTGGAGTTATCGAACGCGTGGCGGACTGAGTTAACCCGGTCAGTCAGAAAAGGTGGCGGCGGACGAACTCAGGTCGGAGCGTGAATCAGCAGCTGCAAGAAAAGGAATGCCTCACATGTGAAAGACCGATGATGTGGATAAATGAGAAACGCTCGACGCTTGTTGTTTCATTAGCGTGGCCACTTGACCTATTGACCTGTAACATTATTATACAATTGTTCATGTTTTGACTTGCAACCTTCAACTTACGTTCCCATGGAAAGCTAAGCCAATTTTGTAACGATTCAACTGGCCTGAAGAAGCTCTTGTGTCAAGGGAGAAGCGTATTTACAATAAAACCCTTGCAAAACAGATTTGTATTCAAACCTTCTGAAATCATGAAATCACAGTCGGATCCAAGCTTATTCCGAGATATTGAATCAAAATACGGATTACGTGTTTGATAACTGGCTGTTAAATTGGTGCGCTTGGCTGGTGTTTAAGCGAATTGGGAAAACCATCGTATCTTCAACATGAGATGTCTCAATTTGGGATTATTCCTGAAATCCTTTTTGTTGGAACACCGGGCAGTTCCTACACATCTAACGAAGCAGCCTACAACGCAAGCAAAACATTTCTGAGACAACGGATTTATATGACAACTGGACGCCTGAATGAAATCCGCCTACATTCTAATCGACTGAGCTGGGAGCTGCAGACTGCTATAACGCAGACGGACTATGATAGACTTTACAATAAGGCTTCGAAAGGGAAATCAACGCAAAGGCTAGCTGCGAAAGAAAGCCAATTTCGTAAGTTCAATCATTTGATGTCTATGCATAGCAGGACCACTAGTCTCGTAGATAGGTCTGAATCCAGCAGTAATTATTACAATGTAGTTAATATATCAGATATATTGCTGAGTGAGACGGAACGTAGATTAATAAAATTGGGTTTGCACTTTTCTGTAAATAAGTCTAAACTAACTACAGAGGAAATTACTACTAGCGTTGAGTCCGTGATGCGAAACTACCAGTATCAACAGCTGAGAATATTCGTGCACAGATGGTCGAAATCATCAGATTTCAGAGGCCTGGGGAGCTAAATATCACACCAGCGGAGCGTACCGCATTAAAGGCCTTAAGCGAAGACCCCACCATCATCAACACGAAAGCCGATGAAGGCGAAACCGTAGTGATAATGAACAAATCGAATTATGTGGAAAAAGTGGAAAAGCATTTTTCAGCAGGGCCCTACGAAGTAATCGAGAAAAAATCCGTATCTTTCATAATGAATAAGTGCAAAACTGAGGTAGGAAACTACCTGAGAAATGTGAAGGACAACCTAGGGCCGGGTAAATGGTATAGCGTATATCCGAAATCAACGATTCCACCTAGGATCTATGGGCTACCAAAAATATATATGCCGGAAATTCCCGTTAGGCCCATTGTAGAAGGTATCGGTTCTCCAACGCACGAACTAGCCCGATATTTGGCAGGTGTGTTGCAACCTCTAACAGGGAGAACTAATTGCTCCGTACGGAACTCTTATGAGATCGCGCGAAAGGTAGCAGGTCTGGACATCGTGCCAGACGAAATAATGCTTAGTATCCTATTCACTAACGTGCCGAAGGATGACGCATTCGGTATAGCACAGCCTTGTCTTAATGAGGACAATAGCCTGGAGCAGCGAAAGAAAATCATGATAGATCAGATAATCGATGGAATTGAAGTATGCCTTAATATGTCGTATTTTACATTCAATTTTTGACTGTACTCTCAAGAACAGGGACTTGCCGTGGGGTCACCAATATCCCCCGTATTGGCAAATCTGTATATGGAAGACTTTGACAGAAGGGCGCTGACAAACTGCAGTAATTCGCCAAAGATTTGTTGGCGCTTCGTGGATAATACGTTTGTGATTGTGAAGCGAGATATGAAGGAGGCGTTTCTAGATCATCTGAACTCCATTATTGCAAATATAACCTTTACTATGGAATTAGAATCTTGCAGCGGCACACTGCCATTCCTCGATTGCCTAGTTTACAGAATCGGTGGACGGATAAAGAAGACGATTTATCGCAAGCCGGCAGATACGGACGGAGTGCTTCGTTACATTTCTGGTTAACCAAAACAAGTCTATGCGGCTATCGGATCCTCTCTGTTTCACAGAGCCCAGGCTCCCTGTACAGAGGAGGATGACAGGAAGGCCGCTCGTAAGGAGACGGTGAACAACTTAGTAAACAGTAGATATCCGAGGCGGTTAGTGATTCGCCAATTGCAGAGAGCTCTCAATCCACCTCCGCGACGCACAACTGAGTGGAATGGGACAGTGGGAATCCCCTATATATAGGGAACATCAGAAGCAATCAGACGCTTACTAAACAAGGTGAAAATGAGAGTGGTTTTTCGAAAGGGCCAAACGCTCTATTCTGCACTTGTGCGTTTGAAGCATCCACTTCCTAGAGACAGGACGACAAATTGCGTTTGTAAAATCAATTGCAAAGACTGTGAACACGTGTGCATAGGTCAAACAGCGAGAGAGCTACGCACAAGGATAGCAGAACACAAGAGGTACGTTTCGCGTCCACCGAGAAATGAGCCTGAGTACTGGGCCCTATTAGAAGTTTCAGCAGTGGCCGTACATGCGCTAGAGGCAGGACACGCGATCGATTGGGACAATGTCGAGATACTTAGGAGGGGATTAGCAGCAACAGGTAAAAGGTTAATTGCTGAGGCGATCGAGGTTACTAAGACTAATAACTGTGTGAACAGAACAGACGGGGTGGAGTTATCGAACGCGTGGCGGACTGAGTTAACCCGGTCAGTCAGAAAAGGTGGCGGCGGACGAACTCAGGTCGGAGCGTGAATCAGCAGCTGCAAGAAAAGGAATGCCTCACATGTGAAAGACCGATGATGTGGATAAATGAGAAACGCTCGACGCTTGTTGTTTCATTAGCGTGGCCACTTGACCTATTGACCTGTAACATTATTATACAATTGTTCATGTTTTGACTTGCAACCTTCAACTTACGTTCCCATGGAAAGCTAAGCCAATTTTGTAACGATTCAACTGGCCTGAAGAAGCTCTTGTGTCAAGGGAGAAGCGTATTTACAATAAAACACTTGCAAAACAGATTTGTATTCAAACCTTCTGAAATCATGAAATCACAGTCGGATCCAAGCTTATTCCGAGATATTGAATCAAAATACGGATTACGTGTTTGATAACTGGCTGTTAAATTGGTGCGCTTGGCTGGTGTTTAAGCGAATTGGGAAAACCATCGTATCTTCAACATGAGATGTCTCAATTTGGGATTATTCCTGAAATCCTTTTTGTTGGAACACCGGGCAGTTCCTACACATCTAACGAAGCAGCCTACAACGCAAGCAAAACATTTCTGAGACAACGGATTTATATGACAACTGGACGCCTGAATGAAATCCGCCTACATTCTAATCGACTGAGCTGGGAGCTGCAGACTGCTATAACGCAGACGGACTATGATAGACTTTACAATAAGGCTTCGAAAGGGAAATCAACGCAAAGGCTAGCTGCGAAAGAAAGCCAATTTCGTAAGTTCAATCATTTGATGTCTATGCATAGCAGGACCACTAGTCTCGTAGATAGGTCTGAATCCAGCAGTAATTATTACAATGTAGTTAATATATCAGATATATTGCTGAGTGAGACGGAACGTAGATTAATAAAATTGGGTTTGCACTTTTCTGTAAATAAGTCTAAACTAACTACAGAGGAGATTACTACTGGCGTTGAGTCCGTGATGCGAAACTACCAGTATCAACAGCTGAGAATATTCGTGCACAGATGGTCGAAATCATCAGATTTCAGAGGCCTGGGGAGCTAAATATCACACCAGCGGAGCGTACCGCATTAAAGGCCTTAAGCGAAGACCCCACCATCATCAACACGAAAGCCGATGAAGGCGAAACCGTAGTGATAATGAACAAATCGAATTATGTGGAAAAAGTGGAAAAGCATTTTTCAGCAGGGCCCTACGAAGTAATCGAGAAAAAATCCGTATCTTTCATAATGAAATAGTGCAAAACTGAGGTAGGAAACTACCTGAGAAATGTGAAGGACAACCTAGGGCCGGGTAAATGGTATAGCGTATATCCGAAATCAACGATTCCACCTAGGATCTATGGGCTACCAAAAATATATATGCCGGAAATTCCCGTTAGGCCCATTGTAGAAGGTATCGGTTCTCCAACGCACGAACTAGCCCGATATTTGGCAGGTGTGTTGCAACCTCTAACAGGGAGAACTAATTGCTCCGTACGGAACTCTTATGAGATCGCGCGAAAGGTAGCAGGTCTGGACATCGTGCCAGACGAAATAATGCTTAGTATCCTATTCACTAACGTGCCGAAGGATGACGCATTCGGTATAGCACAGCCTTGTCTTAATGAGGACAATAGCCTGGAGCAGCGAAAGAAAATCATGATAGATCAGATAATCGATGGAATTGAAGTATGCCTTAATATGTCGTATTTTACATTCAATTTTTGACTGTACTCTCAAGAACAGGGACTTGCCGTGGGGTCACCAATATCCCCCGTATTGGCAAATCTGTATATGGAAGACTTTGACAGAAGGGCGCTGACAAACTGCAGTAATTCGCCAAAGATTTGTTGGCGCTTCGTGGATAATACGTTTGTGATTGTGAAGCGAGATATGAAGGAGGCGTTTCTAGATCATCTGAACTCCATTATTGCAAATATAACCTTTACTATGGAATTAGAATCTTGCAGCGGCACACTGCCATTCCTCGATTGCCTAGTTTACAGAATCGGTGGACGGATAAAGAAGACGATTTATCGCAAGCCGGCAGATACGGACGGAGTGCTTCGTTACATTTCTGGTTAACCAAAACAAGTCTATGCGGCTATCGGATCCTCTCTGTTTCACAGAGCCCAGGCTCCCTGTACAGAGGAGGATGACAGGAAGGCCGCTCGTAAGGAGACGGTGAACAACTTAGTAAACAGTAGATATCCGAGGCGGTTAGTGATTCGCCAATTGCAGAGAGCTCTCAATCCACCTCCGCGACGCACAACTGAGTGGAATGGGACAGTGGGAATCCCCTATATATAGGGAACATCAGAAGCAATCAGACGCTTACTAAACAAGGTGAAAATGAGAGTGGTTTTTCGAAAGGGCCAAACGCTCTATTCTGCACTTGTGCGTTTGAAGCATCCACTTCCTAGAGACAGGACGACAAATTGCGTTTGTAAAATCAATTGCAAAGACTGTGAACACGTGTGCATAGGTCAAACAGCGAGAGAGCTACGCACAAGGATAGCAGAACACAAGAGGTACGTTTCGCGTCCACCGAGAAATGAGCCTGAGTACTGGGCCCTATTAGAAGTTTCAGCGGTGGCCGTACATGCGCTAGAGGCAGGACACGCGATCGATTGGGACAATGTCGAGATACTTAGGAGGGGATTAGCAGCAACAGGTAAAAGGTTAATTGCTGAGGCGATCGAGGTTACTAAGACTAATAACTGTGTGAACAGAACAGACGGGGTGGAGTTATCGAACGCGTGGCGGACTGAGTTAACCCGGTCAGTCAGAAAAGGTGGCGGCGGACGAACTCAGGTCGGAGCGTGAATCAGCAGCTGCAAGAAAAGGAATGCCTCACATGTGAAAGACCGATGATGTGGATAAATGAGAAACGCTCGACGCTTGTTGTTTCATTAGCGTGGCCACTTGACCTATTGACCTGTAACATTATTATACAATTGTTCATGTTTTGACTTGCAACCTTCAACTTACGTTCCCATGGAAAGCTAAGCCAATTTTGTAACGATTCAACTGGCCTGAAGAAGCTCTTGTGTCAAGGGAGAAGCGTATTTACAATAAAACCCTTGCAAAACAGATTTGTACACAAACCTTCTGAAATCATGAATTCACAGTTGGTTCCAATGATATTTCGTGATTTTTATTCGTTTTGATTTATATATTTTAAATTTTGTATCATTATTTTCTGGGTTCTACTTTTTTTCCCTACATATTTTCTCTTCTTTTTCCGATTACATTTAATATAATGCCTTACATTACTTTACTTTTTTATTCCTTTTTGAAATTTATACTTACTTCTCTTTGCCCACGCTTGAAATTTCCTATTATTTGCTATAAATAGGTTTCGAGTCTATCGTTGAGTTATTAGGTTTTCTGTCATAAACTTGGAGAACGCCAGTTTGTCTAGGTTATTTGAAATTTAGACATATTCTTACTTCCGTGGTTTTGCTGATTAACATTTGTTGTTGTGGCAGCTTGGATGCAGTGATGGACGGTATCGTGTCTTGCGGATTTCAACAGCGTACGCAGATGCAATGATACCTTAACGTATATTTATGTGCCGCAGGAAATAAGAGAAAACCGATTTGGTACGCATTGTTGGGAGCAGGTTATGACGATGGATCTAGGTTCACTTAATCCTGCCTGCTGCTTTTGCGCCCTGTCTAGTAGTTTTGTTATGCAGTGGGGTTTAGTTCTGAACGTAACGTTCGTTGACCTGTTTTAGATGGGTACATTGGAAACATTCTTACTGCAGTTGTCCTAACTATCTATGCCAGCCAGTTGAAATACTGCGCCAGTGGACCAATAAATTTGAGTAAAATAACTGCAAACACGAGTTGCCCAAACAGCATTGATAATACTATTGGGCCTCACTAAATATTTTTGCTGGGTATCAATATTTTGGTTAGTACCACTGCAAGAGTCCGATATTTCCATAAAAATTTTGGCTCTCTTAAATCAATTAGCTGGAGCACAGAAAACATAAGTACTGATGAGTGTGGCATAGCATTTCGTGAAAATTATATGCAAAAAAGTAGATCACCGTCAGTTAAATTTGGATGTATGTCGCTTGCCATAGGTAAAACCGGAACAATATATCATCAAGGGTTTAAGTTACGCTTTTAACATGGCGCATTCACGTATAGTCAACTGGAAGACGATTAATATGGGGCGGAATGCAGCAAACTTGTGGACAGTGAAAGGATACAAAAGTCAGGGTTTTTGGGCTAAAGATTGGGTCCAATATATAATGAGAGCGTTGGCAGTATTTGTCGACGAAAAAATGCTTTCAAGTTTTATAAATGTGATTAAAACCATTGAGAAACACCTTACTGACATCCGTCATACCTTATGATATGTGGCTTTAAATTTTAACTGAATAAAATACACTTTCCATACACACTGCTTTGAGCGAACAAGTTAACCGCACAAAAAGATTGTGTGGTAAAAATCCGTGAATATTTCCGCAAAGCCATTGGCAAATATGCATTAAAGCGTAAACGGTGCGACAGAACGTTCGAACATTTGACTAAAGTCAATTATATAACGTTTTTACATTTGCAACCAAGAAGTATAAGTAAAGGAGGGTGCGTTGTTAAGGTCAAAATTAAATTTACGAAATTTTGCAGCGCAGTAGCAAATGACCATAGGTGGTGTCCAAAACACACTATTTTTAACTGGTGTTTTGTTACTTTACAAGAAATCTTTCAGGCAAAAAATGCAACCTATGCAACTAAATAATCAAAAGCACGGCAAAACACTGTAATCTCTTACATGTCTTTCTTCAAAGTAAGATTCGTAAGGAAATATAGGATTAAATGCAAACACGTTTGTCCAAATGTTTTACAATATTTATGTTAAAGTATGTGCTGCTTCCTTGCAGTATGCTTAACAACATTCTGATGGTTCTTGCCAGGTATTTGATCCCGATCGACGCTCTCCACGTTTTGTGGATCATTTCTAGACAACTTGTAGTATAACAGTTACCTTAATTTATTTAAGCTTATTTAGTATTTATAAAATATGAATGTTTACTTTCCTCGGTATTTTTATTAATTTACTTTCTGATTTGCAAATGTTTTATGTCGGTTTTGTTGATGTACCTTAAAAGTGGATTACTCTTTTTGCAAGCATTTTTGAACTTTTACAATATTTTTAATGAGCTATATAAGGCAATCATGACAAGCATTAACAGTTGCAGCAGCTCGCTCGTATTTCGGACCACTTCATTGCTGGCTTAGCATCCAAATAGATGTTAGCGGTAATCAAAGCTATTCGCTAAACTTTGCCCACAAATTCGCTTGCATAACATGCCACAGCGATTACCTTGGCCACATCGCCCGCTAGTCTGCACTCACTCGACTTTTTTAACCATATTGCTTGTCCGACTTGTGTGCACGACCGATGTCAGCATTCTCACCGTGTAAGCTAACGAAATCATGCTAATTAGCAGAAAGCAAGTAGAGGCGAATCCGAAAGATTTCATGTCGGTATGATAAGGTAATTGCGCAACAGAACAAGTTTAGCTTGCATGTACATTAAGAAATGATATCATCAAAAATGTGCAAATTTGTCCAATGAGTGGTGAGAGCCCGAAACAACTCCAATGACATCATCTAGCTTTGTATTGTGTTGCGTGCATCTGGCATTTCAAGTAATTGACATTCTAGTCCATAATGTAACGACCAGGCAGGGAAAATTGAGCACTTGGAATACGCGATTTAATTAACTCTGCGCCAGGAGAGCTTAGTAGCCTCTAAGCAAAGCAATGATGCACAATATGCTTCGTCCAAACTACGAGTGACAACGTCTCCATTACTGCTCTCTGCTTCAATCTTCGCAGCACGCCAGGGGCATTGATACTTCCACTTTACCTATATCATGAAAAGCAGGTACAACCCGAAACTTGTGATGGATAAGTTTCTCTGGCCTTAAGGAGAAGGAAAAGGCCGACGAGCACCAGTATACTGCATCTGCGACGCATTGATCTCTCGTCAAATTAAAGTCATATGTTCAGTCATCTGTGCAGAGCTGGCCCTTAAGGTCAATCGGAATGTCAGGATAAAGGGGGCCTATCAGCTTATACTGAAATATATAATAATATACGACAGTCGATATCGGCGATTGCGGAGGATCTGATATTGTTTTGCCAGACACTGAAGAACCCAAACTACAGTTGTCGCCCGCTGTTTGAATTGAATCAAAACACTAACCAAATAGGTTATCCTCTGAAAATGGCAATGCACGGTAACCTCGTTGAACGTCATAGAAAGTTATTTTCCCTCCGCATATGGCATGCTTGGAACGCTCTCCCCCGAAGTAAGTTGTGTCTGTCCTTAATTTGTCGATAACTGAGAAACAAGTTAACGAAATTTGTCTCATTCGATTTCTTTTATAACTTGTAACCCAGGAGGTTATAAACGCAATCAAATGGCGTCTTATCAAAATCCTAACCAATGCATTTGAGGGTATCCATTTTGAATAAGCCAATGTCTCCGCCATTATCCGTCATTCTCGTGAAATGTTTATATTTGCAAAACTTCCCAAAACAGCTTACTAGTTAAGCATTGCTTTTTTAGCAGTTATACATCATAGATCCATTGTTCCATTGATATGAATATTAGAAATTTCTCGAGGCAATTCAAAAAGCCTTCCATCGTAACTTCGGTTCAAAAATGCATTTTCTTGCCTAGACTAGATCTGTTAGTCTAGAAAGGTAATCCGGTTAGCAGTTACAAAAGCACTTGACGTTACCACCATTAATCACAAGATTCTCAGTTAGGTAAGGAATAGGAATGCGACATCCACCCAATACCGGTGCTGATGTCATTTGTTCTATTCAATTTATGATAACAAACATTCCAACTTGCTGCATTAAGTTGATCACCGGATGCTTCAGTAATGCACATACCTAATCAGTGCATGCAACAATTTTAACAGTGGTTAACGGATGTCATTTTGGATTAGGTGATATTTGTCTGGACTGCGACACGCAGTCAAATGTGTACTGTGCTTTGCAACGAGATGCATCTTGATCATTTTGATCCCAAGGAATGTAGCTGAATCGCATGTTATTTGGGCTTTGATCGTCCGTTAAATGCACTACAATACTTATCCGACATTATTCAATTTTATGATGTTGATATATCAGTCATCAAACTTTGGACATTTCGAAAGTTATTTGGGTCCTCTACTGTTGTTGTCCCCGGGGAACAGCGGACAGCGCTGGACACAACGGTTAATGAGTTATTGGAGTGCCATTTTAAACTAATCTTTTTCTGAATAGATTACGACGAGCGTTCTCAAGGTAAACCGCGGTTAACCATCCTATTGTTTACAGTCCCAGTGATCAAACTGATCGGGGTTCCATTCGATGTGGAACAACATTTAGGTAACTGGTCGAAAATCATTCACACAACCAGTGTGTAAAAATTATTAGCCAGTCAGTAAAAATTCAGGCGTGGATGCTTTCTTCGGCTTCTCTGATTTACTTCCCTAACTCGAGTTATTATTGTGTTGAGTATGACAATATTATCGGTAAGCTGAAATGATTTTACAAAAGGCATCATGTTAATTATAAAGCCAAATCAATTTCGAACGTTTAACTACTAATCCGCTATAAATACAAATTTTTCCACTCAAAGCTGCATTTTGCTATCACATTCTAGATTAATTTGTATCAAGAGCAACTCATCCTCCCAAATAATAAATAATGGAAGGAATTCAGATATGCTTATCATATGGTAGGTTCTGTCTTTATTACCTACTTCAAGTTTCAAACAATTTGTTCCTATTACCTGAGGTTTCAACCAGTTTAGTCATCCAAAAATTATGCTTCTTTGATATATGAAGATATACATGCCCAAATTTGGAATTAATTTTAACTGCCCGTTATATTCACAACACAAGATTTTTTCATATTTGTCAACGTTACAGTTTGTATTGTTCCCTCGAAGTTTCAACGACTTCAAGACCCTAGTACATGTTCAACCACTAGAAAGGCTAATCAGCAATAGACAATCACGCGCAGGAATAGGATCCGTAGTTCAGATCACACCGGTCAGAAAAGCGGGATGTCCGTGGGTGGTTAAAACAACAGGCGCTCTGGAGTATATTAATTACAGTTTGCTAAGCTGATGCATCAAGCAAGCTTATCGTTTATTTGCAATCAACAAGGTAAACTCTGTTGAGGAGGATTCCGCTAAAAGTTTAAATATTATTCACAATATTAATAAAGCGATTTAACTAAAAGATAATCATAAATGCAGTGATGATTTTACGACATTTTATATGTAAACATTTCGGAATAGTATGGTGGTCTTTTCAGGAGCCAACTGCATACGTTATCCGCGATACCAAGGTGGTGTAACACGCTAGGTAAACAGCTAATGTACCTCTCACCATATTCGATGATTTCTGTGCTGATGCACACACGGAATTCCTTGCTATAGCTCGATTGAACATTTTCAATTACCTTACATATTACTAATGTGCACTTCCCCATTTTCCCTGTCTACTTGATGCGCTATGGTATAAGTACCACTTCGTCGAAGTGGTTTTTATAAAGCATATACGCAACCATGCCATATGGTAAATCTCCTTTTCTTGATTATATTGTGTAACTTTGTTAAAGCACTGTGTCCGTGGTTGTGGAAAAGTAGATGAAGTGTGAATAGTTTGATATACCCAAATGCACCTAAAAACCATGAATAAATTTCCAGGTTGTGATAATTACACGTTTTAGTAAGTTTTGATTTTACATCCATTTTACGAAGATGTGCCCTCGATTATGACACTCAACAACTGGGTTGGGTATTAATCAATTACAAAGCACTAATGTTTGTACGTGAGCGTTATTGCCTCTATTAAGCGATATAACCCAGTCTGCACTGTCATATTTTCTATAGAACACGCTCCCATATTGCGGTATAGAGCAATCAGAGAAAATGAAAAAAATTAACATGGATATCCAAATGGCTTAATTAATGTTTTTTATCTTACGGCTAGCTTAATGTTGCTCACCTGATGCTCACCTGAAGGGACAGAACCCGCCATCAAAGCGATTAACAAACTTGTGACTCCAAAAGTTGAAAGTGGCTTGAAGTAACTGAGGATTCGTCAATACGCATTCTGGTATTCGTCTATCCAAATGACTGTGTATATAGCCTGTAGTTGTGCGTATCCAACAAATTACCTTTCGATAACTCACTTCTGGTTTTAACCCGAAGCAGTGCGACGCAGTATTATATAGGGGCCAGGCATGATTTCCTGAGAGTTACACAACCAGCCATTTCCCGAACTCTTTTATTAGGTACAAAAAGTTCAGCATCACTTGGTTCCAGATTGCAGTTCTATGACATTTAACTGGAATTCACTAATATGTCTGACCAACTGGACCGCAGTAATATGTTTATAACCAGCAATTATACATTTGTTGACCCACTCCAACGTTAAAATTCCGCCTTCTTAGTTTACCATCGGAATTATTGGTCGTTAACTGTGGATGATGTGAAACTAAAAGTACGCTGGACTACAGCGGAGTAAACGAGAAGTCCCAGCTTTCATATTTCAATTATTAACTATTTTATTATATCTATCATCAGTACTGTACTTTTGATATACCCACCAGCTGTCCAACAGGACTTGTAACTTAACGCTACTTATCACGTAGAAATTAACTGTTCACGTTCATTGAATATGAATGTTCATATCTGTTTTTCAATGAAATTCATCTGCAGCTTCGCGTGCCAAATAACCAGCAAACATAGGTATTCTTCCCTAGTTCACTTACCCGAACTTCTTAATTTATTCCAAACGGACTTGCTACCATTTGCATATTATTTAATCAATTATCATGATATCAATTCAATAAATAATCAACAGGTACTTAAGATCGGCTTTGGCAGAGCGCATGCAAGGTCATTCCAAATTATTTTGCATTTCAAAATAGGCAAGTGAGAACGATTAAGCCTACGTTATTGACATACCTACGAATAACGTGTTCAGAAACAGCATTCACAAAAGCTGCTCAAGAAAATCACTTTCTGATAATTAAAACTTTTAACCCAGCTGTTCGTAATAAGCGGAAGCAGCATCATAACATCCAGTAGGGAGGTTGGCGTTATACGAATGAAGTTACATTTGTTACAGCGCATCATATTTCCACCGGTGCTAAAAGCCTAATCTGTAACATACTACCCAAATTCGATGCCCCTGAGGAATACAGATTTCACTTAGTTTATGTCTCTCAATGCAGCGCGGTTACTACATTTAGTAGCCTAATTCAGCTCTCATGCTAAATAAAAATTAATACAATTGCACATTATAAATGGGAATATCGATGTCCGCTTTAGATCTTACTACAGATATTCTAACATAACGTGAACTTCAACATGAATGCAGCGGTATGATTTTAATTAACAAAATTACAAACCACAGAGTCTACAAGCTCAAATTGTCTTTGCATTACAATGAAATTAATCGGATAAAAATATTTTGATATTATTAACACAGCGAAAATTTTTTATCAAACCAAATATGCGTGCAAATGTACGCTGTTGAAAAGAGTAGTTTATTAACTAATATCCTATTTTGTTAAATGCTACTGAGTTTCTCAATCCAAACATGCTAAGTTGTTAAGAAATTTGCATACATTAGCAATGGTTACAACTGCACGTGTGTTCCAGTAAAAGAATTAATTGGGCGCCTAAAACGTATCGCCTTTTTTCTTATATTGTTCTAACGTTGGCTAGATATTACTCAATTAGTTCACCCCATATAACTGGTAACCACCGTTTTTACCCTTAGCAAGATCTTCCCAATTTTTTAATTTTCTTTCACTAATATTGACAAATGGATTTCGTCTAATTATTTAAAAATCTGAAATCTGTTTATATCACTTTATAATAAAAGTTCGTAATCAAATTTTGCCTTCAAACTACTGCATTAGATTCCAGCTTTAGGGAGAAGATGCTTTAACCGCATGCGCGCTGGCGTATCATCAGAGGAAATGATTTATCCTCCTGTGATATTTTTCAATTTTAAGCAAGAAAATTCGTCGCTTTTAAACGGCATGATTGAGTTGCAATAAGTCATTGAAATAGACGAACTATTTTAGCAAAATTTGAGTAAATGTTGGTAACAGAAAATTAGAGTACCTAAATTGTTATGACCCGCTAAATGCTATGCAGTAATTGATATATATATTTTGTACTGAAGACCAAAATTGGCACATTGTAACAACCACATTTTACGGATTTAAATCATGACAGTTTCACAGCACTCTGTATGCTACTTATTTGCTTGGCAAAAGCCAAGTCATCCGGTCTTTCAAATAAAACATTGAAGTATAGGCGCTTCTACAACGATATGATTGCTCAGACAGAAAACCTTGAACACAAATTAAACATGTGAAATACTGTAGATGGCTTGGTTGATAGACGTAATGTACTCCTCTAATAATTCGATCGACATGCGCATCGACATCAACCCCGTGTACCATCAACTCAGAAAGAAATATTTTCGGCGAATCGCAAGACGTGCTTCAGCCGTGGAAGCAAATGGGCAGAGATCACGTGGCGAAAATCAAAATCGCCACCTTCAAAAGTCACCTGCCCGTGGATGACGGACTGACAATTCAATAAGCAGCATTATACACTGCCTATTACTGCACTGAAAATACCACCTCGCATGGTGGTGAAACGTATGCGATCTCTTAACCAAGGTCGAAAAAACGATCAACAGGTGAGAAGTAAAGTTTTTAACTCACTGTTGTTTAGTAAAGTAAAATGCAATTTCGCTCTCAAACTGATCGTTTTGCATGATTTTCCTGTTGTAACTCAGAGGTCACGAAGTGCACAGTACGCAAATATTCCAGTGATCAGCACCTGTGCATAGTATTTGCTACACCGGAATACATCCAACTATCTTTGCTAGAGTTTTTTGTACGCCTTGTTGAACTTGTTGTACGTAGAGTCCTCCGAGGCCAACAAAATCCTCTTTGACGATGGTACTTTTCTTTGCCGCAAAGGATAATAAGCGATTTATGGCGGTTAGCTTGAAAATGAAGTCGTTTGAAATGTAATCATCTTGTCCTATGGACTAGAACCCAGATCGATTACGTAAATATCAATTTACTTATATTTACTGCGGCTAGGTATTGCGACAGGATGAGATGGCTTCATGAATGTCGCGGATTGCAGCTGTCCAAACGCGGCTTGCGACGGCTTGCTCCTCGATGATATTGTTCCACTGACTTCTCCAGTGTACAGCAGTATGCAAAGCATGGATTAGAGAAGATCAACATCCCATCTGGTGGATGTACACAATGGTTGATGTCCAAAACTCTAAAACTATAAGGCAGTGCTTTGCTTTGCGTGCGGGGGCAATTTGTTTTGGAAACTGATAGACCTACCGAACAATTAAATACAAAATAAAATTATTTACTCACGCGTTGGATAGCCTTTGAGCTGATTGACAACGTTTAAGCAATTGGATGCGTACATTATTCAGATTTCATAAAATATTTGCAAGCAAAGGTTGGGGGAAGCCTGGCAAAAATCGTTAAAACCCGAATATTACCTTTCCCAAGTAAATGTTACCTTTTCAGAAGGGCGTGTTGCACTTTCGACGGAGAGATGGTAGTGATACTACTTGACTAAAGCTCATAATTTTTCCTTAATAGGTGTATAAATAACGCTTATTCGTTCAGCCTGCTCGGGTGTTTGAAATATCCCATCCCTTTGATAAGATTCAACACATTATCTTTGTGATTAACAGGTAATTTCTCTTTTATGTGCTTCAACCTTTTGGCGAATAAATGATGTTTTCTAAGGCAGGTACCATATATCTCTATTGAACATTTACATGTTAGTTTTCTACGCTATTTTCGGTTAATCGTCTTCAGCATTTATCTGAAGTCGGCAATTACACCTAAAATTTACGGTCTCCCAAAGATACACAAGCCCAAGGTCCCGTTGCAATCTATAGTGAAAGGCATAGGCTCTCCCACACATAAACTCGCGAGATATCCCGGGAGTGCGATAGAGAGTAGAACTTAACAACGACAATTTAGTGGCAGAGTGCATCATTTAACCGACTTTAAAATATGTTTATCCTAGCTGCAAGAACAACCGATTTATAGAGGGTGTTTAATACGCGCAAATTAAAGCAAAAATTCCACCACTATACAGAATGTTTTCATAATTTCAAAGAGTGGATTCTAGGTTTGGTGTATGTGCTGGTTGCAGTTATGAGCAGCATAAATATTTTGGATCGGGTAAATCAAGTATGCCGAAATTAAGTATCCTCGTGGTCAGCGGTACCGTTGGTGAAACCTTCCCAAATTTTCACGCGTACTCGTCTGAAATTTGGCCCATTTCAGTGATGTATTGCCATTTTTCCAGTGCAGTAAGATTGCACCTTAGCCATAAAGCCGGGCTTGCGTGGAGTATTCAAAATGGGAGAAACATAGATATTTAACTTGTCTGCAAAATACGGGTGATTATTTTAAAATATACCGTATAATCAAACCAAGGATTCTGTTGCCAGATTTCGATGCCTATACTGATCAGCTGGAGCAATACAGTTTATCACGAACAAGCCTGCCATCGTCACCTTCGACGGCTACTCTCTGCGGCAAATGTTCTCCTAGTCTGTATAAATACCTACACAGTTGTTCTATGCACAGTAACGTTCCATTGCCCACGCTGAACTCTAACACATTTCAGGTAGCGCACACACGTATTGTATCTACTATACAAGGAAATAAAGTCTATTTGGCATCTGCTCAAACTCTGCGTTATTTATGATGTTGTCAGCAAAGAGTTAAAAACGTAATGCAGTTGTCAATGTTAACTCGCTGGAGAAAACAAATCAATTGTGGCAATATAATTGAGCACTGTGACACACCACGTTCTACTGGTACAGGTTTATATAATAAACTCGCATTCTACGAGCATGTTGGCAATCCAGATAACCAGGCGGTCATTGTTTTGTAATATTGGAGCTTAGGCATGCGAATCCGACGACGAATTGATCAGGTACCTAAGAAAAACCCAAGTATATCACAGCAAATGCAACTCCAGCATCATCTAACTCTGTCTAACTTCTCTAAGCAATCAATAAATTTCTATGACATGATGGCTGCCGACGAAATCCGCGTTTCGCAAGAGTAATAACTTACACGTTTCTAGTTAACATGCCAACGCATCGGCAGCGTTGGGTTCCTTGTCCTTGGGCAGTACACGAAAAATAGACGGTGTGCGGTATTTTAAACGGTTAGTCCAGTTGTTACACATAAGGATTCAGGCTCCCGAATCGTGGAAATCTGGTTCTGGTCTAAACAGCGCTTAAATTACCGCCAAAATGTTTGCAAAATTTCTTTGCTGTAACTCCCGATGCCTTTTGATGATTGATGTGAATCCCGATGGGACTGTGTTTGAGCAGACATGTCAGCGGCTTTGGAAGTAAAATAGATTTGTTTTAGTTATATTGGCGAGACATCAAAACCTGGAAGTTGACCTGATGTCCTGAAGGTAATACCCTATGAAATGGGTGCTTACATTGAGTATGCAATACTCTTCCTGCTAGGTAGCTGATCTAGATGGACCAACGTTGGTCCGGAGCGTGGTACTACCTGCCTTACATTTTGTGGGATGCTGACCTGATTGTACAGCAATTTGAATTTTGCCTCGAAAGCTTTCGTCATGTTCAGCTCAACTGCAATTATTACATCTTTTAGCATTTGTGTGCAATGGATAGCTCGGCTACGTATTTATATATGAGCAATGCTTCGAACAGATTGTCTGGGAGTGATGTGACAATGGTTAACAGAGCAGCTATGCTTAGCATTTGAACGCAGAATAGAGGATACCAAGAGATGCATGCAAAAGACATTAAAGTACAACTCGTATTTGATTCTCCAAAATTGCAAAGCTAACAAGAAGGACTAGATACGAGGTCCTTCCACTAGACCGCCTTCCGTCGCAAAATACAAGTCCGCACTAATGAGTATAAGTCGAATTTCAAGGATGCTATGAATTCAAAGTTCCCGCCGGGATTCGAAAGTGCAATCAAGTCCCGCAGGTGTGATGTTTATACACAGAAACAACTAATATATACCAGTCGTAGCCAGAAAGGAAAACACAATTTCCTACCTCAAAAAGAAAAGAATGCCATTAAATCCACAAAATTCGTCGAATCAATGGCAAATTTATCTGCGGACGTGGAGCGCTTGACTGTATATTGGATAGAGTCAATTATACTGAATGAACAAGGCAGCATCGCAGCGACACAAAAACGTACCACTGGATCGAAAACAATCTAACAACGCAACTGTCAAACAGATTACGCAAAACGTTAAAAATGCTTCACGAACGGAACCAGTTCACAATGGAGGACCGTGCTAGAATATGGGCCAGTGATCCTGATAAAGCAAAATTCCACTGGCTTTCAAAGATACAGCAAAACGGTGCGCCACCAAGACCAATCGTATCGCTCCCAGTCACACCTACGTACCAGCTGGCGAGGGATTTGTGATTACATCTCAAACAACCAACAAAAGGATCACAGCACTCGATGGACAGTGCACAGCAATTTTGGCAAAGCTCAAAAGTATATGAATAGATCATCCCGTGAAAATGTTATCGTACGATTTGACCGCAGTCTGTACGTGTCAATTTATGAACTGCAAAACAAGCAATCACTAAACAGTCAAACTAAAGTGAGAAAACAAATGGAAAGGTGATGACCGAGAAATTGTGCAAGCAACCTGACCTATGCATTGCGGTCTACATCGATTTTGATTGACAAATCTATGAGCAGGTGAAAGGTGCATCATTGGGATCCTCTGTGTCAGGTCGCTTTGCAGAGATACTAAGGCATCAACTTGAAAAGAGCGTACTGCCCAGAATCCACTCACGTTTGTAGGTATGTTATATTGATGGCACATTTTTAATACTGAAACGTTGTCAAGCCCAGGGTGCATACCTGCAAATCAATAACAATTAGAGACAATCACTAAACGATGGATTCAGAGGGAAGACCAGCTCATATTATTGGATGTGTTAATCACCAGGACGTTTGATGGAGAGTTAAAACATGGGTTTGCAGTAAAGGAACAAGCTGTCCAGTTTCTATACCGTTAAGGTAATCACCAGAATTATCAAAAATAAGCAGCTTACCAACTCTCTTTCGTACAATGAAAACAAATCGCAGCACGCTTGGGGCAAAGCGGAAGAAAGAGATAAATGATTTTAGGTCATTTTATCTAAATGCGAATGCACGTAGCTTCGTGCGTCGAGGTATAAACAACAAAGCTACGACCTCTCGGCAGACTCAACTAAAAAAACAGAATCGTTCTAACTATGTAAAACATATTTTCGAGATGACAGCAATATTATTCAAACAGCACCATCTTACAATGACTCATAAACCAAATGCTTCATCGAGATTAATCATTAGAAACTTAAAGCTTGACCCGGAACACAAGAAACAGGAATTGTTGAATGCAAGATTGATGTCAAGAATGCGATTAAAACTATTTGGGTCGGACACGAAGACGACAGTAAACAAGAATACTGAAGCGTAAGAGTGCTTGTAAGAAAAGCTATGCTATCTCACTAATTTCAATACAAACGGACGAAGTAGGACATCGTTTTGAAAGGAACAACCCAGAGGTCTTAGCTCTGGAAGAGACCCGAAAATGAGGAGATTTCCTCAACGCTTGGTACTCCACGCAGCATTTGAGAAACATGCAAAAATAGATTAATCAAGTATACCAAAGATTAAGACGGAGAGATCTAATTCATCTTAAATACCGTCATGGGCAGCTAAACGAGCCATCAGCAACAAATCCGCAACAGCCGGAAACAAACCATCCTACGGATCGCGCGTAGAATGAATTTTCCTGCAAACATATTCTTGATGCTCTGGCCACCGCAGAGAATAATCAACGGTGCCCTATCTGCTGCATCGAGCAGGGTGGATAGGGGTTTGGATGCTACTGCTCAAGCATTCCCGTCTTCGTATTCCCCCTGTTACGCTTTTTCACTCTTACGTCCAATTCCAACTTCACTTACATCCCCCCAGTTTTCAACCCACCGATTCTTGGCCCTCCCCCAACATGCGTTGCTAGGCATTTACCTTCTATTTCAACTCACACGTGAACGCGGAGCATCACTCATCTCCTGTCGACAAGCCCAGGTCCAACCAAGCGGTCCAATCCAGTTCATCGGCTTCCATTTGGAGCCCTCGATCCTCCTTCAGATTGGCATGCCTCAATGTACGCACGCCGCTACAAATCGGTCAACAGGCAGCACTTGCCCCAACATTGGAGACCCTCTCGATCGATATCTGCTGCTTATCAGAGACTCGCCTGCAAGACTCGAGCACTGTGCTCACTCTGCGATCCCCTTCAGGGGACGCAAGCAGTATTTTCTCATTGCGCCTATCCGGTGACGATGCAGCTTCGAGCACCGGCCAAGCTGATGTTGGCATTGCCCTGAGTCCCCGGGCTGAAGCTGCTCTGGTTGATTGGATTCCAATCAGTAGCCGGATGTGTGCGGTCCGATTGGCTGGCTCGTTTAAAGCTTCGAAGTCGCGCGGGACTAATAGATGTCTATTCATCATCGCTGACTATGCGCCCACAAACTGTAGCGATGATTCGGTAAAGAACGACTTCTACCGCCAACTGAACCAGCTCCTTCGTCACAGAAGAAGCACGGATACTGTTGTGCTGGCGGGGGATATGAACGCACAAGTTGGAAAGTTGTCCACTGATGAACTGCATCTGGGCGGTCAACACGGTGTAGACTCCTGTAATGATAACGGTGAGCGTTTACTTCATTTGTGTGAAGATGCTTGCTTATTTCTTGCGAGCATAATTTCCGACACAGCACTCGCCGTAGGGTGACTTGGCGCCCACCAGCCTCGAACCAGCCTTGGACGCAGATCGATCACATTGCGATAAGTTACCGCTGGAGAGGCTGCATCCAGAATTGTCGCTCGATTTGGAGCACATGTGTGGACACCGATCATGCACTTGTATGTGCTGACATGCAGATGTGTTTTGGCGGACTTCCACAACGACGCTGTGAGTGTATAGCACCAGCCAACTGACAAAGCCAGCTGTTCTGAATGCCTATCAAAGTACGCTGACATGCGAGTTGAGCAAGCGCTCACAGGAGACAATTGATGGTCACTGGTCACATGTTCGCCAGACCTTACTGGCAGCAGGCAAATCCTCATGTGGTATGTCTAATAGACAACATGGACATTGGGTCTCTTCGCAGTCTCTGGAACTTATCGATGCTCGCCGGCATATCCCGGCTGGAAGCGAGCACAATGAAACTCGCAACGATCTCTGGGCAAAACTCCGTGCTAGCCTGAAGAGAGACAGCGAAACTTGGTGGTCTCATCGTGCGTCAGAGATGGAGGTGGCCGCTGCCCTTGGCAACCATCGTAAGTTATTCCTTCTAATACGGGAAACGGGCAGCAGGAGACCTGGTGTTAGTGAAACTATACGTGACGAGGGTGGACAGCCTATCCACAATTTGTCAAAACGTTTGGAGCGTTGGGCTGAGCATTTTGAAAAGAAATTTAATTGGCAAGAATTGTTCGATTCGCCGGTCACTGATCGCCCCGCTCCGTGGGCTGTCTTTTTGGATCCACCCTCTCGCTCAGAAGTCGAACGTGAGATCGGACTGTTAAAGTTGAACAAAGCCGCGGGACTAGATGATCTTCCTCCAGCCCTCTTCAAATTTAGGGGCTTTGCTCTTGTTGATGCTTTGCATGAATTACTAGTGAAACTGTGAGAGCAGGAGATTGTCCCAACCGACTGGACCCGCTCCGTTATTGTTTCCATCTTCAAAGGCGGCTCGCGCTCGGAATGCGGCAACCATAGAGGAATCAGTCTGATCTCTATCGCCTCCAAACTACTCGCCCCCATAGTTCTCCACAGACTGACTGGCGCTCGTGAAAGCCAGATTCGTGAAGAGCAAGCCGGGTTTCGTCGGGATCGTGGCTGCATCGACCACATCTTCACTTTGCGTCAGTTGATGGAGCACCGTCACACATGTTGGCGGCCCACCGTAGTCGTGTTCCTTGACATCAAATGTGCCTTCGATTCGGTTGATCGATGTGTCCTTTGGAATTGTCTACTCAGGAAAGGTGTGCCCGAGAAATATGTAAATATTATCCAAGCATCATATGCGCGTAGCACGGGCAGAGTAAGGGCTTACAGCAGGCTGTCGCCACCCTTCAATATCTCCAGCGGTGTGAGACAAGGATGCCCGCCTTCACCTTTCCTATTCAACTTCGCTATTGACGAAGTCATGGAGATTGCATTTAAAGAACATGACTTGGAAGGTGTGGAGCTACTCCCAGGAGAACGCCTTCTTGACTTAGAGTATGCAGACGACATTGCCCTTATCTATGACAGCTCCCAGACGTGTCAAGCTGCGCTGGACAGATTAGCACTGGCTGTCAGTCGCTTCGGGCTTATTTTGGCACCAGCGAAGTGCAAAGCGTTCCTCCAGGATTGGCAGGGTTCACCCCCTGTGCTAACCCTTGGTGGGGACCAGCTAGAAGTAGTTCAGAAATTCAATTACCTGGGAAGTTGTATCAGCGCCCTTGGGATCGAAGACGAGATCACAAAGCGTATAGCGAAAGCTCGAAGTGCTTTTGCTAACCTTCGCCACCTATGGCGGCGGCGCGACATTACTCTCGCCCTGAAGGGTAGAGTGTACAATGCAACGGTACGTTCGACCTTACTGTAGGGTTGCGAAACCTGGCCCCTAAGATCGGCGGACATGAAGAGGCTACTTACGTTCGACCATCGGTGCCTTCGCAGTTTGGCTCACATTTGGTGGGAACACCGCGTAAGTAACGAGCGTTTTCGACGCCTTGTTTACGGCCTAGGAAAAGGGAATGAACCGCTCAGAACCGTCATTTTACGTACCAGGCTTCGATGGCTGGGCCACGTGTTGCGCATACCAGCCCACCGACTCCCTCGACGTGCGTTGTTTGCTAACCGGGGATGTGGGTAGAAGAAGAGGAGAGGTGGCCAAGCGATGACTTGGTCCAGAGGAATGAAATCCCTCACTTCGGAACTAGCCTCGATTGGAGCTTCACGGCTCCCTGGTTGGGGTCCAAAAGACGATGAACACGTTTGGTTGGATACACTTGCTGACATGGCAAGGAGCCGACCTCAGTGGCGTTCCTGTTGTGAGTTTCTTTGTCCCTCCCCATCCCTTTAGCCTCCCCCTCCATCTACGACCTTATTTCCTAGGGTAAAACGTAATTAAATTGTTGTTTTTTGCCTAGTAGCCGGCTGGTAGCTTACCGGAACGATGCCTATCCGTTGCTGGTAGCTCAGCTGGCATGCAACTGTCGTATTTATTTTTCCTTTATGTATTGTATGTATGTATTCCCCTTATGTATTGCGGTACAATAGCGGAGGTGTTTTACCACCTCTAGCTGACATGTATAATGATGATGATGATGACGGATCGCGCGTGTTTATGGAGCTGCGCAGACCGGTGAACGTCACGTTCACAGATCGCGGAGACCAGTTCAAAAGTCACTTGCTGATCGAGCACAAGTCAGTGATTTACACTTGACCCAAAATCGCACTGAGAAAGTCACCTCGTTTGGTGATGAAACCTTTGCATCCGAATCGCGAATGTCAGCCAAATATTGAATTCAGGAATGTTTAACCTAGGTTTAATCTAGCCAATCTTTTGAACAATATAGATACCTTGCCATATATTTTTGTGGTCGGAAGAGTACACGATGCGGAATTTTTTAGTGTGTATAATATATCATTCTTTATGTTTGCACGTTGTTAACATACAAATTACTGAAGCTTTGGTATTGTGTTCGGCTCTCAATGCTGGTATGTACACCGTGCTTGAACATAAACGTTGCCTGCTGAATGGGGATTTGTGATCGGTCAAACTTCTTTGTTTTGCCTATATGTTTGCTACACAAAGCTTTGTCTTAGGTATTCTTTTACACCGAGAATTCTTATAATAGAGATAATATTAACTGAGGATGTTCAGCCTGTTCCAAAATGTTCGTTTTAATGGTAATTGGTAAGCCCTTATTTATGCGAGAGTTTTATTGTGGACAAGGTAATATATCGTTTATAGTCTGGTCGGTTAAACCTCTGTCTTTTATGATTGTCACACATGGAGATTTGCGTGACCTATTTGGGTAACGTGAGAAATATATCGATATTTCCTCGAAATGCATATGGAATGATATGTGGAAGCTGTGTTCGTTTGAATGATGTCAATTTTTTGCAGATTGTTGTGTTATATAACTACATGCAATGTGGCGTTTTCCGAATTGTTGCTGGTGCAAGAATTAGTCAAGAACTTATAGCAACAGGTTTGTGCAACTTGATTAGGTCTGGTATTTCGAACTAGAATTATAAATAAAAGTCCTATTTAAAGGAGGCTAATAGCATTCGCACTCGCATGTTGGAGATACTTGGACTTACTTACTTTAATTTACTGCGGCTGGTTTCTGCGACATGAAGAGCCGGCTTCATGAATGTCACCGATTGCTTCACGTAGTCCAATGCCCAATACTTATTGCCAACGTCGCATGAAGTCGACGGTAGCTAACCCATCTATACCCATTTGAAGAACTGGAACCAGATAATTTAACCAGTCACCATCAAATAATGTGTAGATTCCTAAGCCCAACTTTGGCAGATTTTTGCACCATGTGCAAAAGGCAGAACAAAATTGCGTATTGGTATAGGATTTATACCATAACGCAGTACCAACGAAAAGTTAAGTGTAAAGTTTGGCCTACTGCGTGCACATTGTGTAGCTTCGATGCTTGTGGATAAAACTATTAGGTAAACAATACTGGCCGAATCCCGTTCAGATTGGTGTTATCAAGTTACATATGTAAGTGGAAGTTGTACAAATACGCCTATCCATTGCACTCATTGTTATCAACGCTATTCAGTAAGAACAAGTCCATAGGTCTTTGCTACCTCATCTTCATTAACCTTAAGATTTATGTTACATAATCTACATACGTATAATATTTAAACTTTCGTAGCCTTCTGGTTACTGGATTACGTTAGTTAAACTATCCGTGTCAAAATTTTTTAAAGCAAACCAACTTGTCACGTGCAATTATTTCCGGTATCTTTCCAGATATTACTTGGTCACTATCATTGATCTCCGCCTACATTAGCCACATACTCCTCTCAGAAGAACCTATTTTGCTAAAATATTTTGAGGACTCAACTATGGTTGTAAACCAAGCAACCACATTCACTTCAGCTGAGCTAAAGTAATTCATATGCATTGTGGGGCAATGCTCGAAATCACGATGCTTGATGCTGCATATGTACAAGTTTAATGAAACGGTGTTTCCTTAGTATAGAAAAATTCGCTAGCAAGCAACTATAATAGTCTATAATGAACTTTATACTGGGGTTGAAAACGTACGAATCTAAGGTTCAGCAAAGCATATTGAAATCACAATCAGCCACAACTAATTTTGGTCAGGCCAAATGAATTACAAAAAGCAAAGTCAGGCGACTTTCATTTTACGCCGCTCCATTGCTTTGAACATGCTTAACATTCAATACGATTCCGACATTTTTCAGTGCGTGTATTCTGTCATGCTGGACTTGTATAATTCATCTGCTTTTCTTTGTCTACTCTTTAAACATTTCGCGCTGATTGACAGGTCAATGAAACAGGCATCTCACTGCAGTGGCATTCAACAAACAAATCTGAAAATGATAATCGGTTCTACGCACCTAGATTCCCGAAAAATAACTAGCTTCAAATACACTCACCAAATACCTATCACCTTCCATATTGTGAACCTAGCGACTGCGTTTCAAACAGGTTGACAAGACAAAAGCTGCAACACAAATATATTTGCGCAAATAATATGTCTGTCCAGTCATTGCCTATCCAGTAAGATTTCCATTTGACCAAAATTCCTTATCTGAGAACTCACCAACAAAATTCGCCATTGAGTTTATGCATTTCATTAAACTTTTTATTTTGGTGTATTTGTACCGCTATTGAATAACTTACTATCTTGTCGACAGAACGTATGCTACGTAGTAGTAAGGAATGGCATAATTTAGCTGAAGCTTGCCGTATGATGTAGGTCTGCGAAATCGTCAGCTAATTTACACAAATGAAGCCAGCCTTTCAACGTTGTACTACATTATTAGCAAACAGGGATGGTATTTACGTGCATTTGCTACTTAAATATTTGTCAAACCAAGAAACCTCATAACAATATCGTGTAGCATATCCTTTTTCAACATATGGTTATTATCCAAAGGCCTGGATCGTAAATTTTATATTATATGGAAACCATCCTAATGCGATATATGCAAAGTAAATAAATATGTGTAATCAATTAATGAACATGACTGTTCATTCAAACTTTAACATGCTTCGCAAAATAACACTATTTGTTGGACCAAAATGGGTTCGCGGGAGAATGATCCATAAGCGTTTGTTCGTCTAAATTCAACGGTGTCCGCGAAGACACATACGTAATCTACAATTGATGGGCATGTGCTCGAAAAAGATATGTAGTTAAAAATTATACGGATTATTCAAGAGAACTAAGCTGAGCTATTCTCATTTTGTCAAATGTTACCTATGGCTTGTAGATCTAATGTTTATTTGAGCAAATTTTTATCGTAAAAATAAAGTGCTAAATGCCCCGAACCACAAATATCTATAAACTCTGATTTTCAAGCCTTCTTCTGTGATCAGTATAAAATTTTTCTTCAATTTGTTGCATAGGAAAAAATATTAATTAAGGCAGTGCAAATAGAAATATATCTAATAAGCAAGTTCCTCCGTAAACAAATATGCTTTTTTAGTTTAATCATCTACTATCCCAAATATTTGCACAGGAACACGGCACAAGAACAATCTTCCAGCAATAAATGTGTTCATAAATCTACATTCAATAAATTGTTTTGTCAGATCCAAGACAACAATCGATTAAAACGTAAGTAAACCGTTAGACTAAAGCAATCTCAAAAAATTGTGCTTGACAGGGATGTGCGTGACGTAAGATGTACAGGCACTTAAGTTGGAACGAAAAAGAAACTCATAGGTTGTCAATGCCAAATTTTAATTAATTTATTTTGGTAGCCACGATTACACAGTGGGTTGGACAGGACCCACATTTTATGTTGTCTGATCATAAGTGGATGATCCATGTGTAAGAAACTTTAACGATATTTTCAGTTGACGAATACTGGTACCTTTGTTTAATTGAATGGACTGGATGGAACAATAGGTCCGTAGTTTACAACGGTTAAAAATAAATGCGCAAAACAAGAACATTATTTTTTAAAAGCAAAGATGTCGAAAAATTGTAGGCTGAGTATATAAAAAATAACATGCACATTGGCCAAGTGGTATGGTAGTAGACTATTAAAAGCAAAGCTGTGGGAGGATGAAACCGTAAACCAGTTAATATCTGTAAGAGTTAATCTGACTGTAAAGTTGAATCAGACCGCATGGACATGATCTGCAAATCCAAAGGAAACGATGAAAAAATTGTGTAGTGCCGGTAAAACGACAAAGTTTAAAATTTTCCATGGGATGGAAATTACTTTGAAAATAGGAAGTCGTGATATAATGAAAAAGACCATGGTAAACTAACCAGAGACTTATGTAGATGAGTGGAGATTTTCGCGTATTGATAGCATTTATCCATCCATATATATTTCCAAGGTTCGGAAACAGACTGCGTTTGGCAGTTTATCTGGCTAAAATATTATGAAACACAATCTAAGTGAGATATCGCTTTGGTAAGTAGTTTTTAAATTTCGATAGATTTGGGGCGGATACAACATGATTTTTCAGAACGCTCCATGACAGGCACTCTCGATAGGAAAAGGACGTTCTGCGGCATTCTGTTAGAGTATATCACATTACTTGATTCGTTTCTTAAGCAGTCTAAAGAGCGAAGTGTTAAGTTACGGTTCTCGACGCATTATGTGCTTGTTTTATTCATCCGAATCTTGCCTGTATCAATACATGCAGGTCAAGCATTTGAGAGGCTATCTGCAAAGTGTGGTTTCTCCTAGCTTGTACACGCATTCTGGCTGGTGGCTCAGATTATTCACCATGCACTTGACTGTGTTCGACTGAAATATCTTCCGGATGGGCCATTCGCAAATCCTATTCAGGTCATGTTGGAGCAATTCATTATACCTCTGGTTATTTGTTTCTCAACATATCTTTACATCATCGGATAAAGGCAGACAATTTGAGTAGAAAATTCTTATGAAGTCATTGTGACATACAAAGATTATTTGCGGGTCCAACATGGTTCCCGGTGGAACACCACATCCTACATCAATCGCGTTAGAGTGCGATAACCCAACACGCCCTTGAGACCTTCGTTGGAGGCGATAGTTGCTAATGCAATCCTGAACAGTATTATACACTTCTGTATCGTCGTAGCTTGTAAACTTGTTAGCAGTAATCAACTCGGTTGGCAGCTTAGGACAAACCCCCATAGATAACGCCGACTATGAATCCAACATCAGTGACCTCTGTCCAACTACCTCTGCCATTTTTATGTTTGTGTTACATGACAGTTGTTGATGGAAGCCATGCTGCTCCTGCGCCCAGATGCTACAACTTTACAGGTAGTCCTTCGGAACCTCAGCAACGGAAACGTCTCTCAACTGCGCGAGCTCAGGGACCACTGTCACTGGGCCATAGTTTGTCATTTGCCGGAAACATCTGCCAAGACATCGTTTATTAATTTCTCTTTCCTCTTGAATCATGAAAGTTAGTAGATGCGATGGGTCTGGAACTTGCCTCACATCTCTAGTCGAGGTTTATCTGTAGGTAGCCCAACAGTTTTGCGTTCTGATAATAAGAAGTGACAGCAGGTTTGCGGAGCAAATGGGGTTGGGTATCTGATGCTCTGTATATCACAACAGTGAGTCTACCAACTATATTTGATTAGATGTTGCCCAGGGACTAATGTTTGAGGATTCACTAAAGGACGCCTCGATTTCGAGCTGCTAATAAGCCATGAACATGATTCTTATGCTTAATAAAGATGTATTCATCGTTGAGAGAATAGTTACGAGCACACCACTGCATGGTAGTGATCATGTTACTCTACTATTTACTATATTTTCTATGCGCAAGATCCTGAAAGCGAGGATGATAAAGTGCCCACTGCCACGCAATATAATATGTTATCTACGCTCGTTAAAGTTATACATTTGATTTTCTTAACAGAATGCCCCTCAAAAAGTTGCCCGGGCAACCTTTACAATGCCGTTTAGCATACTGTTAGAGCAAGCATCAGAAGAGAATTTCTTCTAACCCAAAAGCAGAAGTCAATTCTGAACAGCCGAACACGCATTTGCATGTCCCAGATGGGTTTGGTATTACGAGCCCACGAGGACTGCTTGAAAGCTGAAACCTGGACTGCATACGTGACAAATCGTAACTTCTGTGTGAAACTGAACCGCAAAGGCATGGTCACGCATCAGCAGGAGTTCATGAAGCTATACTGCAGAAACAGTAAAATTCTGTAAAATTCGAAAGGTGAAGCGGTGAATTCCATCAATAGTAACTGCTGATGGATGCACGCAATCAGCATTGGAAGTAGCCTATTTTCCACACCTTCATTACTCCCAAAGTTTTCAACAGGAAACGAGCCAAAATATTCTCCAACTTTTATATTACTCCATTGTCGGGTTTAGACAGTCATCTTCACTGCGTAGCTGTTTTGAAGAGGTTGTTATACTTGGGTATCGAGCGTTTACCTGGAGTCGAGCACATCCGAAAAAAGGCTATGCAGACGGCAGCTAGTGACCTAGAATAACTATTGGCTTTTATCTATCAGCGATATCTAGAAGAGAACATTATTCTACCATTATGGAAGCGAGAGGTCATTAATCCTATCCACAAAGGAGGTAGCAGCACTGACCCTAACAACTACCGTCAAATTCGCACAACGTCCTTTGCTATCCAAGGTGATGGAATCAATAATCGCACATGCGCTGATGCAATATCTAGAAAGCCATAAATTAATAGCCACAGAGCAACATGGCTTTTGTCAAAAGCGTTCGTATAATACTAACCTATTAATTTCACGTAATAGCAGGACTGAAGCTGTTGATGATGGAGCAAGAGTCGATATCATCTACCGTTATTTCTGCAAAGCCGTTATAGCTTAGGCTATAAAATTCTTCTTCAGAAGCTTTTGTACTACGGCTTTGGCTCCCCTATCTTCAGTCGGATTATAAATATTCTACACGACCGACGGCTAGATATGTGAGTCGAAAAACCATGGTCCCATGCCTTTCATGTAGTGTTTTGTGCACCACGAGCCTCGGTTCTTGAATCTCGTCTACTCATGGCGTTCATTAACGATTTGGCGCAATCAATTGATTCCGATTTCCTATGTATTTCTGATGATATAAATATATGCTGTAGGATCAGAGGACCGAACGACTTCGAACTGATCAAAGCAAAACTCCGTATCATTTAACGCGGACAAATGCAACTTTTCTCAAATACGCCATAAACATAACTACACATATTTTCTTGGGACTAACGAATTGCAGACAAGCTACCAGGAATGCGACTTCGGTGTGCTCCTACAGGGTGACCTCAACTTTTCAAAACATGCTGAGTTGGCTGGGAAAAGAAGCAACCAGCACGTCGGCAAGCTGCGAAGGGCTTTCCGGAGATTTGACCCATCAAACTTCCCAGTGATGCACAGTACCTACTTGCGCTCTCATGTATAATAAGCTATCCAAAATTGGCAACCTTGGTTGAACCGCGACTTAGAGGCGTTAAACGCAGCACAACGAAAAGCAACAAAGAATGTAAAGGGTCTGCACTATAAAGGTTACCACCGAATGCTGAAGTTACTGGGATTTTTCGGTGGACTCTAGCGAAGGATGCGCGACCTACTCATATTACCTTATCAGATATTCAGTGAACCCGAGCACGTATGCCGGCACTTGCTGAAAATTAGCCACAACACGCAGCTCAGGGGTAACTGCTTAAAAGTGAAGGAACAATATACCGATCTGGAGTGTAGACCTGGTTACTTTTCCCTTCCGGGTTTGCCAACCATGGAACGCCAGACTCAGTTGTATCCTTCTCTGCCTTGGTCGTTTCCATAAAACGATTAGGTGTTGCCCTTAGCTTCCTGAACTTTGTTACTTTTGTGGAGTACGCCTAGCGTACTTTCCTACATGATTTATGTATCAAATAGACCTAAGTGTGCGAACATATTTTGCAGCTCCCAAGTCTTATATCAAAGATCACTGCACCCCAGCTAATTTCTTAAAGTTTACGCTCGTTCTTTTAATTTACACTGATGTTATTTATCAGATTATTCCTTTCGAGAGAATTTGCTAGATGACTAACACTTATATTGATTGTATCGTATTTACCCCAACTATCCTACGGGACATGTCAAACACTTGCTTTTAGCCCGTGATAAACCGTTGTTCATTATCAGTTAGAAACACAACTAGATAACGACCATTATTAGATACGCCAACCGAAATTATTGGGACGCCGCTTCACTTATCGAGGCAGCTCACACATGCGTAACTTTGTCAGATAAGATAATTTTTTATTCTCTTTCTTAACCTCCAATTCATGCACTTCATCCGCTATTACAGCCACTATTAATCCATTATGCTCATTATTAGTTTTTCAAATCTTATATATATCACCTGAAGTTAACTAACCGTTCGGTATAAATCTTCTGTTTACATCGGAACACCATTTCTAAATGCAGCAAACAATTGGCATGTAACTCAATTTGGCAGCAATTTAATGCCACCGAACATGAATGTGCTTAGCAAACCGTAGGAATCATGTGGTCATCTGCTCCTCAGTAATAGCGCAGTTAGGAAACAAGTGTTTGTTTGACATGTGTGATTTGCCTCAAGGGTATTTTCTTTAGAATAAAGTTAGGTATGCATCTTTTCTGAATGAGGTTTACAGGAAGATATTTGCGCTACGTGAAGTATGTGCTGGCATTACGTGGCACTACCCAATTTTCCAAGGTTGCAACCCTGGCAAGCAAATGTAATTCACAATACAGAATTGCGTTGGATTTCCAATCCAGATGATTTGTTTGTTCATTAACGAATTGATTTCGTGAGAGTAGACTCTGTTAACACAATGAAAACAAATTAATGACAGCCACAAAAACAGGAAAACGTACTCAAGACTTCTGTAGGTCGAAGTACCGTTAACCGGAAGTCTGTCATTAAGCGCGCCATTCAACAATTGCACTATGAAAAAGTTGTATTGTCCCGTTGCCATGTCAAGCCATTTTACTAAATTCGACAAATCAGAGAACCGTGGAGAAAGTTACGATATTAGTCTGTTTTGTTGGGTTTGGATAGAAGCTAAAGAGGATGACCGAAACACCTGCTTATTCTCAGGAAACCGTTGCCAGCATAGAAAATTCGCGTTAGACGTCTGATGTCAGTGCATGTTCTTATACAAACGCAGACAAGTAATAAAAATTCAGGCTGCTTCGAATAAATGAAACGAATGGGTATGAATGCTGATCGCTTAATCAACTTGTGGATTTATGGCTTGACTTTATTGTGAGTATGGATCAGAAACCGTACCAATCATTTGGCTGAAGAAAAAGCTGTTATAAACAGCTGTTTCGTTATTAATCATGTCCCCCACGCGTGTGTGGACTGGATGATTGAGCGTGATATTGCGGCTGGCTAAGGCATTGAATAAGAATGAATTATTTATGCTATATATTTAGAGTAGGTTGTTTACTTGCTAGAGAAATTTGTATAGAAGAAAAGAAATAAGTTAGTAAAGTGGGACATATTTATCTAATAACAATAAGTGCTTCTCAAATACAACATGAAAATCGTAACCCTGACCAATGCATATAAATTGTCGATAGCAGCATAGGTAAAAATCATGCTAGCTTTTTTATAACCCACCATGATTTACACAATGACTTGTTCATTCGTCCACCCAAAAACATTGCAGATTTTCCTACAACCTAGGTCATTTACTTGTTCTAGAGCAAGTCGCTTATTTATCTGTTTTCTGTGAAGGAATTTGTTAACACTGTTTACGCAGCTCCATATCTCTTTAGAACACAGCCACTGTACTGCATACTGCAGGTGCAGGTGGGGCTTAGAAAGGCTAGCAAACATATGATAAGTAGATTTTGCTGTGCTCCGTGGCAAACAACCAAAAATCTATTAGCTGCTGCCCTTTCATTGGTCGTCATAATGTAACCCAATTCATACACTTGTTCCAAGGGACTCAGGTGTAAACTTGCGCATACTAATGCCGATTGCCTACTTAATAAATTTGCCGAGCTGCGGCTCTGTCACGGAGGCTAGACAGAGGCTGGCGTCCATCTCACTAAAATGGGAACGTGGCTACACCTAGAGATAAGTAACATCGGGATTGATCTGACATGCATAAACCATTTTTGGCAAGACAGAAATAGTATTGATTTCCAATGAGCACCCACAGAGGATCCAGTCAACACCATGCTGGGTTCCCACTTTGTGCCGTCTCCGATAAGTTGTGACGATGCTTGCTTGTTGGCTGATGTTTACCACCATAAATTCTCCATACTCGAGATGAACATCAAACTGTAATAAGGTTTTCCGCACTGGCGAATATACATGCACGCTCTAAAATCACCAGCCACTCCTGGAGAACGGCTTGAAATCAGATCTGCAGTAGCCGGTCTCCACTTTTTTTAATGCTCATATCAACACTGCCACCAGATTCAGAGAGACAGACAACCTGTCTATACCGAACCGGATATTTACTAACGATATACTGGTGACAAATATAGTATTTGTTGAACTTTTCGGGCTGAAGTGAACATTGTTTGCTTTTTGATTACCAATGTTATGAAGAACATGCCTTGGAGATTACGGAGCAAACAAGAACTATTATACGTTATGGTGTTTCAGCTTGTTCAAATTGACTACCAACTAGGTCATTCAGGCTGACAAGGCAGCGGCTAGCGCGTGGCAACATTTCATCCAAGGGACTCAACACTCTGGTTGCCAAGACCCAGGAAACTAAGGCATTCCACTCAAGAAACTTAGTCTCCCTTTAACGAAAAATGATGTGCAGTTGTACATCGATGTAAAATTAACAAGACATGTGACTCTAAAGTTCCCCTTACCGTGAAGTGGATGGTCTCTGTGGCAGGAAATATTCCCCTTTGCTTTTATGGTCTACGTAGATGAAGTGGCACACCAGCATAATTCAGCAATGCGTTTAGCCTCAAATCACATGACGCTCTATTAACAATTTAACTGCACAAGCAAGTTGAAAAAGGGAAATTCGTCATCACTAAACAACGGATGAATACATACCAACCAGCACGAATATATCTGGGGGCTACTATAAATGCTAGAACTTTGGCGTGTTCCGTGGCCCCCTATCCATATATCAAGCATTGTCACACGACAAAACACCACTCATGTATTCTTTGTTACAGATAATGTGTATGTGCTTGCTTAATAACAGCTCTTTTTATGGCTGCTAATATGCACTCGAATTTACTCGTTTTCGTAGGAGAGTGTTTTGTTGATCTTTTGGTTTAATTCCTCTATCGTTAACTAAAGGCATTCTATGCTTCATGCTGAGATTGATGTTTCATTCGCAATAATTATTCACCGCAGGTTTGCTGGACCAAATTACACTAAAATGAGATCTTATTCTGGACATAACTCATTCCACTTTATTGGATACCTTCAATTCTGTTATTCTGCTGCATATGTTATGCTAATGGTATGTGTTTGCTTTCCCTTAAATTCTATTGGTTGTTTGCCATCCCCGGTATGGATGCGCTTGATGTGGATTTTGGCAAGTTGCATACTTGTTCAAAACCCTCCTCCTCGAATAATGGATCCTGGAGACTGAATGGTTGCCATGGGGCGTTGTGCACTATCGTGGTCGATGTGCGAGGCTCAATATGTGGTTCCATCCAGTGTGGAGCGGACTACGACCCATCCACTGCATTATGTAAGTGGTCCACATGATTCCCTAATTGGGTAGACATGAATGCTGTTGCGGTGCATGTTGAATGACTGTGAGAAGGCTCCGTTGATAAAACTTTGTTCACATGCAATTGCCTCCCGGTCTTGTTCGTTCTGTTTTTCAGTAGGTCTGTGCTGTGTGGATTGAGCTGTGGGTGAGACAACGCAAGCCATCCATGGTCCTCAGTAGGCGCAGAACTGTTGTAGCTGTCTTATGGAGACAACAGTGACAGGCATATCCGGAACTGGATGCCATCAACCATATTTCGCTTGTGTTAACACTGGGTGACAACTCCGGTTCGCTAGAGATTAAGTCGTTGCAATCAACCTGGCCACGGTCCTGTACCCGGTGCTTCCAAAGCTGATGTGAGCTATTGTTGTCGATGTGCCAGTGACCTAGATGGAAGTATTCACCTACCAAGCGCAGAAAGAACACAGTTTTCGAAAACATCCATAGTCAAATACTAATCAGCTTTTAGCACAATCTAGCTGGACCAAAGCAGTAGACACTAGGTATATGAGTTACTATTGTCTAGCATGAAATCTCAAAGACGGTCAACCGCATAGATCATGGTACCCTTCTCTTCAAACTCCAGAACTTAGGCACTGATGATCTTATCCTAATGGGCATCAGAAGATTAATCCTTCACAGGCAGTTGGAGAAAGCTTGAATCACTGTGTTGTCTAATGCCCTCAGAGTAACAAAAAGGAAGACAGGGCTGCGATCAGAATCAATTGTAATCGGAAAGCAACATTATATTTCCATGGCAATCCACGCTCCTTTGAGTGATCCGATTTCGTCTTCCTCGATTGAATGCTTCGGCCTACTGATTGATAGAGCCACGTGTTGTGCGGGCTTACAGCGCGATTTTGCTCACGCGTGAAGTCGTTGCTGCTCGATTGGTGACGGACTTTACTAATGCGTAGGCACATATCAACTTTAATCGGTTCCCATCTGCCCAAACATGAAATCTGTTCTTTAGCAACATTGCTATTAGGTTTTTACTACCAAGCGTTTCCTATATGTCCGGAATGGGCCTCATTCATATCATTGGCATCACCTCATGTTGGAACTGCGTTCTGCACAGCCTGTCTTTATACCGTCTCTGCGTGCACCCACAAATATTCATACACCTTGCACTTCCACTGACCTCGACATCACCTAATCAATTGTACGTCCATTCTTTTGTTGTGTCCTGATACGAGGCGATGTTGCACTGATCGAATTAGAGCCGCATTGCTCTGTGCATGTTTCCCTATGCTCTGTGCGAGAACATTTGACTATAGTTTCGTCCATAGATCCAAATGATTGAATCCCCCCAGAGATTGCTTTTGTATTGAAAGACTTTAGATGCGTTTGAGTTTACGAATCGTTAAGTTATTGCTGAATTTTCTATGATTACCTTGTTAAATAGCACCATTAACTCGGTTCCGGTGTTGGTTCCAGTTGGTTTCCAGGCGGGACACACGTTGGTTTACTTCCCAAGGGTTTTTGACGTCTACAATTACAACTGCCATTACAACGTTCATACTATATATGCTTTAGCCCAAAAAACCAGTGTGGAGTAAAAATTGATTCGGTACTAGGGCCAGTGTTTTCTTGATGCATATCAACCACCTAACACATCTCATATCTCGAACAATGTACTTCCTGACGAGGACTTTAATTTCTGGATAATGATTAATACATAAAATGGTCCGACACTACTTCAAGCCCATCAGCCACAAGGTTAAAATATTATTAATCGGTAATCTTCGTCCGTTTAGTGCGGAAAAGTGTAGAGTGCTACAAGTGCAGCATCACCTAGCTCATTGTTTTAAATATATTTCATCTTCGTGCAAACCAATGATATCGAAGTTTTGTACCGTTTGCCTTAAGAACAGCGTGTGCGATTGCCCGGGGTAGTTAGCGAACGCTACCAGCCATTGTGTGGGATCGTATTGTGACTTTTAGTACGTTTTAGCCAAAACGTATGTGCTTTATTAGGACCGCATAAAACAAAATTAGCTACGAACTCAGCAGTTTGAATACAAAATTAAATACTTATATTGCACTGATGCAATGAATAATGAACAATGATTAATGCCAGGTATAAGATAAGTTGCTTGACATGTCTCGCGTAATGGTGAAATGAAACCAACATTTATCGAAAAATACGGAAGTTGTGTGTTTAAGCGTTTTTCTAGGAGATACATGACAGAATAATAATCGCGTAAGTGGAAATTAAATGCAAAGTACGTGGTAAAATGTTGACAGTTTTAGTTGTCATAGTCCGTGAGAAAAATAGAAAAGGAGTGTGATTGGTTAATCAGGTTTTAAAAGATAAAGAATATACTTCCAGTAGCAGAGTTTAAACAACGAAATATTTGTGGCCAACTTCAAGATCTAATGACTGTGAAAATATCGAATGTAGGGAAGGAAACAACTGTATTTAGGAGAGAGTTTCATGGTTGATAAACCCGAAGGTAGAAATAATTTTTGCCGGTATTCCAGGCAGCACACAATTTCTGAGGATCACCTTTGTGATTGGGGTTTCGGCTGAGTTTAAGTAAGTGACGTGATGCGGTATTAGGATCAAGCAATAGTTGGTAGACTAATATGAGATGGCTGCTCAGCCTTCGATAGCATCCACTGAAAAAGCCCAGTGAATTCAGCTTTTGACAATGGGACAGATTTCATAGGCCCTTGACATAAACTTTTACCTTACATTGTGGTTTCTCTAGCATACCTTATTCTTGATTCAACCATTCATGATTCAACCGTCTTCAAAGAATCGCTGTCTTTTGATTTCAATTGTCGACTGATGATGCCTTTCAGTCTTGACTGCGTAATATTATGAACTGCCGCATATTATGAATTGCAAAAGCAATTTTCTGAGGTCGACATGACTGGTTATTTTACTTGCTAAGTACGAGTACTTGTTTTATCATCATACCCTTTTACCGACATCCATGAGTCTATCGAGGTTTCCTGCAGAACTTAACATCGCCATCATAATTTATCTGAGGGTATTCTAAGTTCGACACTGGTACATGAATGTCCATGAGTTTATACCGCGTTGGTGAAATCGGGGATGTACTCTTGGGATCAAGACTAGGGGCGCTCATATTTTTGGGTTCTTGTTTATCAGCAAGGGACAACTGCACTCCGTTACTTGACCCCTTACGCTTTTGCGGGGTCTATGGACCTTCAATATTTTGATGTTAACAGATAGATAGAAATACATAGATATATCAGTAAAGCCGCATTTCTGTGGTTCCACGACGTTGTCTTCAATTGGCGGGAAATATTGTTTAAGCTAAAAACGCGCATAGGGAATAGTCGAACAATGCGTAGATTACCAAACTGCAGCAGCCAAACTACATGCATCGGACAACACAGACAGTAACAGAGGTGACTCTGCTGGTTATGATAAAACCAACAAGCGGTGTACTATGTTTCAGTTTTCCAAGCAACACGCATGACAATTACAACACATCTTAATTTTCCCAACAAACGGATGAAGCGTTTCCTTCAACAGCAGATCTGCGATGCGGTCTCAAAGGTAAGAAGCAAAAAGATGTAGCGGCGACAATGTCGGTCGGGAACGGATAGCATTGCCAACTTATTATTCAGAAGGTCACAGCCACAGGAGCAACCACATAACTGTCGGTAATCTTTTGTGCGAAAGCGCAACCAGCCTTATGCGCCGATCATACCAAACCGAACACGCTAGTAAGGGAACTAAGACACATTACGAGATATTACCATATCGTGAGTCAAACACGCATAGTGAAGTCAACCGTGGGCACGAGCACAAAATGAACACTGCCTGGGATAGCGTGGGCAGACACGAAATAGATCAACAAGGTGGACCTGAAACAGGACATTAATGGAAGGGTAGTGACTAAAGCGTTCGGTCTGTGGAACAAAGGGCTGTCAGTAATGGGTCTCAAGTGTGTGTCAAAATAGCAGGTTTCACGTGTAACTTGGAATTCAATCAAGGGAATAAGTGAATCGGGTAGAGGCTTCGGGTGAGGTATAGGGCGATGGCATTTGAGCAAACATATCATTTACACTACCGATGAATGTGTGTCCAGGATTTTCCAAGGGTTGAAGACGACACATATCACAGTGAATAGCCTTTGTTCCCGCTCGTTCCATGCTGAGAAGATGCAGATTATACCATGTGGAGCTAAGACTTCTCACTTCGGTTTGTTAGACTCAGAGTGTTCTTCCATTTAGCGGCAGATTCACAGACCCGCATCAACCTTGCGGAGAACCAACGGCCACAGTTACAACCCTCCTAGTCGATTACATTCCAGTGATTATACTTCCTGCACCTTCCTCCTGTAAACCACCTTATGATATTCCCTACCATTCGAGGCCATTTTTAGACGTGACACAGCCTTCAGCTAATCTCAATGGATACAGGTTGCGCTAGAGTAATCAACCGGTCATGCTCTAGCTTGTATTGTGTACCGTATACACCAGCCTTCATGAACTTTTTTAATCGGATTAACCGCACAACCAAACTTAGTACTTTTATGCATTTGTTCCGCTGAGGAGTAAAACAGGCAGTAGTGACTGCTTCGAGATGGCGCATACCGAAGCAGTTAGGAGGATAAGCTGCGTTTCTTCAGGCACGAAAACTAAGACAATTTATGTAATTAATTTCGTCGCGCATTATCACCTCCGGCCTTCTAAAGAACTCCTTCAAACACAACAATGAACTGGTCTCTCACAATAGTAAAGCTGCATTATTGCTTCCCGAAACAAAGTGCATTCTGTTAGTAATACACCCTAATTTACTAAACAGGGTAAACGCTGCTTTGTTTTTTCTGTCCCTCATGTGTCACACATTCCATCCCACGGGAATATTGCGACAGGCACAATGGCCCTATCCACAAGTTGTTTTAGGAGGCTTCATCGGTGTTGGGGAACAACGGTATTTTGCCGTGACTGTCTACTCATATGAACAACAAGTTAGAGACGATCTGAAAATTCATTCCTGTACCAGTACCACGTTGAAACTCCTAATTGACAAAAACAATCCCTCCCAAACTCTCATGTTCCTTAGTTCTGTTAGTCTGAGCTTTTGCATCTGCCCATTCCGGCCCACAGTCTTTTACCTACCAACTTCACTCAGGCAGTGAGTACAAAATAAAATTACTGTGCGTTCCGCAAAGCGGAACACAGTTAGCGAGCTAATCAGTGGTGCTACTCTGAGATGCAGTCGGAAAAAGGTTTGATCACTCATAGATTCACTACTTTTGTAGGAACCATGGAGGAATCGGAGTATCCAAAGGTACTGTGCCTGTGTGAATGGCACGTTTATCAAGCGAATAAATATAATTATCACCCTCTAGTGCTATCACAATTTTTCCATCAGTCAGACCCATGTACATATGAGTGGTAGGTGAAACTGAAAGTACAGTTCTACAAACCTGAGTGTCTTCTGAAGTGCCAAACGGACCTAGCATGAGCCATTTAGGCGAAGAACGATGGACTGAATTCCTTATGATCTAAGGGAAATTCCTTATGCGAGAAAATGTGGCCTGCTGACATGAGGACAGTTTCAAGGTCAAACCCATCGGTAACAAGAAAACTCAATCGATGAAGTATAGGCGAGTGTCATGCGCAAAAATGTTTAGAGACGTTAATGTTGAAGCCACGGATACGATCGCCAATACTAAACTCAACTTTGGACACCCGACAGTTAGAGCAAAATGATGCTATTTCGAACGGTGAATACAAATGCAGAGTTTAGGCAAATTATTGTAAGATGGAAACTCAGTTGCCTGGCAGCGATGGGGGCGCTGGACAACCATAAGAAATCGATTTCACGCTAACTTGTTCTTCTCGCAGTGCACAGTCAAAGCCACATTGTTGAACACACAGGTGCTACATGGTTCAGCCTCCATGGTATGCATGCAACTTTAGCGGATTAGACAGGAAGCATTGCATACTACATCATGATAGACAGCACCACAGCTTGAATCAAGGAGGCGAGACGAGTATTCATATTAGTTTACGCAATAAAATAGGCGCTGTCCGAAATGCAGGCCAAAGTGTTGCGTTCGGAATTGCACTCTGAACATGTTTCTGTTATGTTGACCTTTGGGACCAGATGTAGAGCGATGCCAATTAAGCCAAATTGTGCTTTACAAACGAAACCTTAGGCACGGTCAGAATCGTATGCACTGATGGTGAATATCGCGGAGTGGAAATGGAAGCCTTGTTGACAAAGATACATTTATGAAGGTTTTTGAGTGCATATGGTGAACGGTTTGCTTCCGTCAGCAAAATAGGTTTCCCTTAGTCTTTGGCGGTCGCTTTACATTATGATGCCCCGCAACACAACAATTATCACATTTAACTGGGAAAACATGTCGGATTTCGAGCGCTATTCCAGACACGTCAAGTGATAAGCCACTGTATGAAATATGGAACAAAACATCGCAACCGTACCACCGAAGTACATTCGCCTTATGTCTAACAAGTTTAAAACACGAATCACAACCAGCTTAAATAGAATCACTAAGTTGAGCAAATCCAAGATAGCAGGCACAGCGGCGGTTGGGCAAATCAACGCGTTATCCGGAAATATCCAAAGCGTAACCGCCAAATATGCACTGACTAAAAAATATACCCAAAGAAAAGTACTGGTGCAGAATTAATATGAAAAAAATTTAACAGCAATTCAAAGCGAAAGTAGTACAGAGCGCACGATTATTTGAAAATCTTCCGACGTCCGTTGGTTGCCCTTCGTTGAGGGGTCTGGAGAGCAAACGTATTCTGTTTGTGACACCGGTACCACTCTTGCAGGAAGCGTTTTACGTGCGATCGCACTAGGACGTTAAGCAGTTGGGGGAATTATAAGAGTTCAACAGACCGAATGCTCTGAGAAGAAGGCCTAATGAGGAAGCAATGCAAAGATATCACGCCATCTACACCGAGTGACAAGAAACGACCCTTAATCGAATTGATCCCAGCTAACCGAAAATGTGTAGAGCAGAAAGGTTCACGTGGAGTCCGGAGGGGCAATACTAATGACAACTGCTTCCTTGCGCTTTACTCCCGCTCGGCCAGTGCCAATCAGCCAAAAAAGTAAAAAAAATTTAAGCTGACAGATGCATTTCGGTTTTATTAAACTTGCAAAGCAATCTCAAATTCACTTGTATAAGGTCGCTTATAAGATGTATGTGAAAACTAAGGATCACAACCCAGCAGATGGCAAGCTACAGCGCTTTGCCTTTTATGCTAACTAAAGCGATCCTTTTTTTCAGCAATACCATCCGAGCTCTGTCCTAAATTAATTTAAAAATTGAGTCTAACTATCTTCCCAAAGGCATTTGCTCTAACTTTGCCGACAAGTACTATTCCAATAATTGGGTGAACCATAAACAGCGTGGCTGCTAATAACTGATCCCTAGATGCCACATCTGAAGTTTTGGTCACAACAACAGCAGTACAGAGCCGGGTAATATAAACAAAGATCACTTTGTTAAAAACATCAGAAATATCCACAAGTAGCGTTATTTTCGGGGCTCAACACCAGCGATGCGACGCTGTTTTCCTAACGTCATTTCCCAATAAATATTCCCATTTTCCAGCATTCACAAACACACCGAAACTCTCAAAAACGGAATAGAGTGCGTTAACTGTCGTGTGCACAAACCTTCCTGAGATTAGATCTGGTATCATAAAGGCAAGTTGCTAGTTGATCGCAACCAGTGGAATTCTAGCTGTGATACTATTAGCATTCAGTTTGCCAAAACGGCGCTACGACACGTAGCGCGTTATGCAAATTCAGTGCAATACGAAGAACCCCGATTTCTTCGGGTAACATTGAATTTTAACTGTGAAGATAGAGACACCTATGCTATTAACAGTTTGTCTTTACAAAACATGAATAGTGGCCCGCTTACCACCGGGTGTTCTGTGGAAAATCGGTCAAACGAATAAGAAACCATGGCAGCTCTTCTACGAACGAAAGCAATAATACGACATTCTTTCATGGTGTTCCTGAACTACCGGGTTCTTCTTATCGTGAAGCGATAAACATGACCAAGAGCAACAGCGCTACTTCTGCGAAGCACTAATGATGACGTAACAGCTAATACACTTACGACAATTCCTTCATCTACTAACTAAAAGGCTGCCGTGTAAAAATATTGAAATTATGCAACACTCCAGAAGAGTGACAGAACCACTGGTGGATAGCAAGCTGAACCACTGTTTCCATTTTGCCTAACGTGATAAGCTAATTAAAGCAGCCATGCAGCCACTACTTTTGGATTTTATTGGAATGTAATACCTCAATAAAATGTTTGCCTTCACAATTCTGCTAGGTAGCTGATGCAATAGCAATCATTAAACCTTGGGAGACAATGATAAAATAAAGAGAATATATTGATCTGGAATGCGCCATGCCATTATGCAACATGCATGAAATGCAAGAAAATATGTCCCAAGTAAAAAACGATTAACAACAACCCGCTTAAAACCAAACACAAATTTGTTGTCCACCCTAACTTTTACTATCAAAAACATTAAAATATTTGTATACTAACGCCCAAGATTTTTAAGTAAATTGGCCGGAATTAGTGGACACAGACATCATAACCGCGGGACATAATTATAACTACGCAAAATTGATTAAGCATTGAGATAGCAGATTCTAAGTCCAATTTATCTGGTTTGTCACCGCTTCGGAATGACAGAGCTATAAGACGTGGTAGCATAATAATTTATTACAAAGCTAAACTCCGATGTAAACAAATTGGCCATCCAGAAATCCCTGCCCCAGATTCGTTTCCGTGCCGACTATGATTGCGGAAATTGGAAACATGTTTTACAACTGTGATTTACTTTCCACCAAACTCTACGTGTGAAATGGACTCCAGGCAGAAGTACGTTCATGAGGTTGCTTTGAACGAGTCCTAGGTATAAATCCTCCTCGTATGCGATATCGAAATTCAAGACCTTGAAATCCCGGCGACGAATAGCATGCAGTTCAAAACCTGTTTGCGAGGTAATTGTCAGCCATCGTTGTACAACCACGTATCTTCTCCCACCAGATTTCGAACTGCTAACAAGCTGTCGAGACGTTAATTTAGCTTAAAACGGATAGGTCATAGTCAAGTGAAAAATTACAAGCGCACCACTGGGTCGCAACAAATATTTCACTCCTCTATTTAACGATGTATTCTATGCGGAATATCTTCAGTAAGAGGATGATAACGTGTAGGCGGTCACCCACTTCTAAATGCTCTCCGGGCTTGATAAGGAGGCACATTGGACCTTCGTTAATGAAAGCTCCCAGGAAATCGCCTGTACATTTAGCGCAATGGTAGCGCACGCGTATTCGCAGAAATTCTTCCGTAGTCAAAGAAGACACAATTAATTTCTGAGAAGAAGAACATGTAAGTGTTTATCCTTGAAAGATCTAGCACGGTTAGCTCACATACACTCGAATTCCGAATCCTGGACTGCCTACGTAGCACACTGTCCTTCTGCTTGAGCTTGATTAGCAAGGAAAAGGCGATGTATCAGCAGATGTGTGTGTAACGATTCTGCATGATCAACAAACGCTTATACAGACATGCCAATAACCTTCACAAGTAGTACAACATATTTTTAGCATTGGCGACGACTGAAGGGTGCACGTGATCAGCACCGGGATCAGCCGATCATTTTCGGATAAATTCCAACGTACGTTCCAGATGGCAACTGGCCCATGAGTTAGCCCTGTTTCTTTTGTTCCACAGTTAGCTTGATCTAAAATCATTTTTACTGCAGAAACTATGTTAACGTGAGTTATCACTGCGTATCCACACCTCATCTGATGTTGTTAACGTTTGACCAATTGGTTTACAGTCAGCAATAAGTGATCTGGGGAAAACCTCTGGCAATTTTTGATCAGAGCTGTGCAAAGGAGAACATAATTTCTCCAAACTGGAAGAAAGACACCCTGACGCAACCAATTAGCGTCCGATTATGCTGCTCAACGTGCTGTCGTGCAAATCTAAAAACATAAACACAGGATAGCATAAGAGAAAGACGGTTTCCGACAAAATGTTAATTGCACGAAATAAATGTACTGAAGCTCTTCTTGAGGAAGCAGGAATCGATATCACGTACCTAGATTTAACAAAAGCGATTGATTGCTCAGACCACTGAATTCTTCTCCAAAACCTTCTGCGCCATGAAAAGGGTACTCCACCGCTTCGTTGGATAAAAATGTTCAGCACGAACGCCAGCAGCCGATAAGAGTTGGTGAACCTCAGTCGGAAGTATTGAAGTAAAATTTTGTGTACCAAAATATTCACTGATATTGTTCCATCTCTTCTAAATTTCCAAAATTTTATCGATGGAATACGACACCATGGACTGAGATATCATAATTTCCATAGTTTTAGATTGCAGATCGGTTATTCCACGGGCTTGTAATAATACAAGCTTGTAGAAATCCGACGCATTCCTAGACTTTGGAAATTTTGGCGAGGGAAATTATTTACGATTTCTTATACTTCGCTAATGCTATCACGTCATTTGGGGCGCACAGGGAACCGAACGTCCACGAAAAGCTGCAGCTTGAACTGAACACAATTTCGAACTGGTCAGTTCAAAAAACACTACCGTTCAATGTGGAAAACTGTCGCATCGTTCAATTGCGCCCTTGGCAAGATTATATGTACAGGCCTGGCTCACCTATATTGCTAACCATTTCCTGGTACGCGAATTCAATGTGCTCATCGAAAGTAAACTTAAATGTTCAAACTTGACAGATGCAGCTGCGAAGGCAGCCAACCAGCACGTCAGTTTGCTGCGCATAGCATTCAGGAGTTTCGACCCCTCCGTCCGCCCCCATGAGCCACACTTTTTATTTCAGCCCTCAGCTTAAACGCGCCACCGATTCTTTACAACCTTGGTTAAAGCTCGACTTAGAACAGATGGAAATAACACGGCGCCGGCCCACAATGTTCAGTGGTCTACGAAATCTGTCCTACCGTCAAAGGCTAAATTCACTGGTTATTTTCCTACCATTAATTGGCGGCTACAAACTGCGCGGCCACCTCCTTTTATTCTACCAAATATTGTTTGAGCTTAATCATGTTCGCCGTCATTTGTTTTATACCTGTCATGACACCAATATCAGAAGTAACCCTATGAAACTGATTGAACATTTTAGCCACCTGGAATACCGACGTAAGTGTTTTTTCTTTTGACTGCGAAAAACCTGGGACTCTCTCCCAAAATTATCTGTTTCCTTCTTCCGTTGGATATTTTCAAAGACGATTGGAAATTAACCCTGGCATACATCAGTTAATTTCCCTGTGTTGGTTTGGAATATATTAATTATCCCTTCAGGCTGAGGTAATATTTCACCTAAACCTGAGAAGCTGTTATATAATTGATTATTCTGCGTTTAAATTCTAATACATCAAGTACAGGTGCACATGCTCCTTGGTAATGTTCATTTTCAGTGAAACTGGAGGTTAGCGAGTACTTAATTCCAAGATCGCGCGTGGAGAGCTGTGTAGAGAACGTTCATTTTTTGGGGTGATAGATTCTTTGGGGATGCAGCATCTGTAAGACAGTATGTTTGCTTTTTAACCTAGTGGTACATCAGCCATGTGCAGCACAATAACCCAATGGAAAGTAAGTCATTACGAATGAGTAGCAGTACCAGGTGAAGATTGTTACGCCAAATTCTCCAACTTTTGTAGCAGTCTCTAGTACCGTACTGGTTCGAATGCTTAGTTTTATATAAAGAAACAGGGTTACTACTGCATAACCGGAATCGATTGATTCTGAAACGTGATTAAGGCAATGCAATTGACATGTTTTGCACAATCACTTGTTTAGCAAACCAAGCTGCGAATTATTGAGCAGACCAATAGAATCAACGTAATTTTCATCTTATTTGCGAACAGTTATCAAATAGCCGAGCAATTATCGGAGTGTGGTGGATTTGTCGGTATTTATCAAGCGTTTGTTTGGGACCTCCTTTAGATCGAGGCAAAATAAGTGACATTTCTCGTTGGTCTGTAAAGTGCCAAGATTCTAGCGATTAAGTGGATCTGTTCATCATCAACGTTATATCAGTCCTTCTTAGTTTAATTGTGGTTTCTGAAATGCTATCAGATCCCAGTGGAGATGAAGTCCTGATTGTTTTGATAACTTGGTGGATGCCGTTGAGGAATATATCGACTCGGCTTAAGAGGTTTGTTTCTGTGAGCGCTGTGCACATATGCACCGCGTCAGCATCGCGACTCATGGTAGCGGCAACAAAGTCACTAAAAGCTTTCCATATTTTAGCTGGGTCATGGAGTAAGTGATCCTCAACATCAACAATTTCAGTAATGAGAGGAGAGCGGTCACTGGTTCTACGAGGTAGTATTTGCCAACCTCCCTAGCTTTGCAGCTTGTCCAAAGGGCTGTAATTTCTTCATTTTTTCTTCGTGGTTATTCGACATGTTTGACTTTCGTGGTAAAATCGTACATTTGCAAGATAAGTGAAAAGTTATGAATTTCCGTACCTTGCAGCTAACATTGGTTTTTTCTGGCTTATAAAATGCTCTACGGAATTTTCGGAGACATGAGGTACATGAAGACAATTTGCAGCAATAAGCGATAAACATTGATGGCTTTGCTTCTAGTACTGCTCCACAGCAGTGTACGCACTGGTACAGAGGAAAAATACCTCCCAGTTGGATAAACAAAGGAACTGTTGAAGGCCTTCCCACTTTATATTCTGGGTTGCAACTGGCGGTGAAGATGCAAATTTAATGATCACATTAATTCGGGAAATGAATCAAACAATTTTATGGTTGCTGCTAGGAAGATTGTTTAAGATCTGGTTTTGTGGATTCCGTAGCCCCAATTTAAATATTAAGTCCAATATATTAGCGGACTTTGTAGGACTGGTTATCAATTGTGTCCATCCCCCAGCTCTGATGGAACAAAGGATAGAGTCTTGCAGATTAGACGTTGGGGGGTGACCAGCGTATTTTCGGTTGGTTGAAATTGCTGACAATACCCCTCTTCCTGTGTGACAGCGCTGATGCGATGTCAAATACAGAATTGATGTTGGTGATACGTATAGATATTCTTTGGGTTGTAAATGTATGCGAGTAGTGTGCAAGATGTGACACCGGCAACTGACAGCCATATTGATTCTGTGATATTTTCCAATCATGCGTGGTTTATTGCTTTAGCTGTAAATGTTTTGCAATGGTAATTAATACACCCTTCATCTTTTCTATCGCAGCCGTCTCTTCAAAATAGGTGGTAGGTTGGAATTAGCAGAGTAGAGTGAAGTTTATCAGAAGAACACCATGTCTCAGTGATGAGGATCGCTTGTGGATCATATAAGTGTACAATGTGATTATAAAATAACGTTTATTGAATACGCATCTGGCTTTAATCAGAAGCATTTCAAATGTAGTAAGTATTGGCAAATGATGGCTGTCCCTTTTTGTGATCATCTGAATATTAGCGTTCGAGCATGGTGCCTATGTTAGGTAAGTACGAATATGGTGGGCCTGAGTTAGCCATTGGTATTTATATTGATAATGGTGGCATATCACGTGGGGATATCGAGAAAGTTGGGGGCACGACTGGATAATTACTTCTGGCCAAGGAACAGTTATTATTGGTCTTATTCAACATGGCATATTGGTACCCTGGGTAGTTGTAGGAGTTTGGTGGTTGGGGAATTTTGCGTGCCACTGAGCATTTAACATCCATACATTTTTAAATACACAGGTCCCTGGATTAGAGAAGTCGTCTTTGAGCGACAGTGGACTTTGAATTACATCAGGTTGTCTATCCTTGGACAAGTATTGTTGGCTTGGAACTAGTTGTGATATATTCAACGAGTTGTCATTATTCCACTTTTGTAAGCAATTGTACTTTCTTTTGCTCCTTGTGCATGAGGAGTCCGTTATAATGGGATTGTTGTTGTCAGGAATAGGAGAAGCCGCTATAGACTTTACTTCTGTAGAGTGTGTTTCAGTGAAGCAAGGAAAACGGCTTTGGAGTTAGCTGACAACGTTGTTAGATTATCTGAGTCTATATCAATGCAACTATTATACACCTTGGATACACTCCTATTTTTGACATTTGTCTGAGATGTAGAGGTGTCCTATCTGTTTTACTCAAAGTGCCGTTAAATTGATTGTATTGGCCTAGGAAGGGTCCAAAATAAGTAATCGCTGCGTAACTTCTTCAATCAAAAATTTGACAATGATTGGACAACAATATTTGGTGCGTCTTCTTTAAACTTGGCAATTACAGTGAAGGTTAACTATGTTCTAATCTCTCAGTATCGGTAGTTGAAATGTATTAAGACTCTACAATGAGTATAGTTTTAGCCGAGGAACTGGTTTGCTTTTAATTCGGTGCCTTCCATTTTCTTCGCTTTGCTTGTGGCCTGAAAACGACGCTAAGCTTATCTTGCTGAATACGGAGAGACATCTGTGGGGCCATTGCGATATAAGCTTGTCGATGTTTAGAATCAAGCGCTAAGGTAATATGGTGATGCAACTAAAAACCAACCTAGTGTTATTTTTCGCAATTGGAGTTAGATAGCTGGGTTACATTCCAGGGCTACGTTTGTCGATGATTGCCAAAATTCTAGGGACGTAGCCAGAGGTACAAACATTCAAAAATAGCGGGCACATATGGCAGTTAGGCTAAAGAATGAGAATTCCAAAATTAGCAAGAGAACTTCAAAGAAATATACACAGATTCAATAATATACCAATAAAATCTCGATGTGCAAATCACACAGAAAATTCAAGTATAACAGAGTAATCCGGAAGAAAAACTGGAACCCAGCACAGTAATCCGAAATCCGCCGTGTCCGTTGGAACATCCAATACTACCGGATTTAATCCACAATATGAGACAAAAGGAGGTGGCAAAATGAAAAGGTACGGAAAAGGAAATGGGACACGAGTCTATCATTGGCCAATTATCCATTCAACGGGATTGTCAGGTATGCAGTAAAGCAGTGACGGTTTCATACAGTTTGGTGATATAACGTCTGCCGCGTGATTTCCCTGCTCGTACAAGGAAGCAGAACTTGGAAAATTAAGAAACTGCTGACAGTTAACTAGCAAGTCTAACTTATGCAAACCGAATATACATTTAATGTCCTCCTTATCTGACAAGAGCTAGACGCTTATTCCCACTGCGGACCAAAATTGGCAGCCCCATGATTTTCGGTCCGAGTGCTGGAATTGACGAACTTTCAATTCAATGTTCCTCTACTTTGAGCTTGGCTTTCACAATCTATTCACACCATGAAAAATTCAAAATATCCGCCAGTAATTTCAGTTAAGAAGTTTTGCTGTGTTGCACCACTCCTTGGTAATTTGATCAGGGACTGTTTTAGGCAGGATGAAGTCGTGCATTCGGATGAAAAATATTTGTTAAAGTTAATTAAAAATTGTATTAATTTCTAAAGTACCGCGAAGTAATTATCTTCTATGGTACTTCATCCAAATGTCTACTTTGCGTTTAACGGCAATCATTTGCCGTCGACTGAGTTTTCAACACTTTCTTAACCTTGATGCACACTGTTTTGAAAACGTTATTAATTGTTACCTAATTTGCATGGCATTTTGCCTAACAGTTCCGGTTCAAATTACAACAAATCAAGTCACATATGTAGAACATATTTGCAATCGTTACTGTCTGTTTCTTTGGTCAGAGAGTACGCAACTTCTCAATACTAGTCGACAGTTAACCAATAAACATGTATTACTAGCATGCTGCCTTCTTACCATCATTGTCATTCGGTATGATTTGTCTCTCAGCGAACCAACCTTATACTGATTGCATTATGCACACGGCAAAAGCACATTGCCACCCAACGACGTTACAATAAGTGTAGCTCTTTTACAGCTAAGTGAAATTACTTAGTGAAATAAATCCCGTGAAGCTTTCACTTTGTTGACTCTGATTAAACCATGAAAGTTGATGAGAGAACCTCAGGCATTTTAATTAGTGAAGATTCAAGTTGTCTAAAGAGAAGAGACGCCAGTCAAACTAGAGACAAATATTTTGACAGAGCTGAGCTCATGCATCATTTAATCGAATCTATCATTCAAAACATTGTTCAAGTAATCAGAGTCGACAAAAGGGCCATTTGTTGACCAGATGATTAGAAGCAATAGATAAGACAGAAGACAAAATTAATGACGAAGTATACATCTATTACATATGAATAAATCTGGGAAGAACACCTAGAATTTCGACACAAAACACTCTGTGACTTAGATAAATCTTGTCTCCAAATGGATTTTTGAAGCCAACATCAAAGGAGACAACTAATTTTTAATGCTGTTAGACAGGGATTTAGTAAGCTACCCGGTGGGTCACAATCGAGTTGATGATCATTGTTGTAGACGTTGAAAATTTTAGGAAATCTTAGCATCTTTTATAAACAACTTGCGCGCCACCATTAGTTAAATCATGTTTGGCTATCCGAACACAAAAATGCTGTAACCTTTTAAGCACATTGTTACATGGAAATGCTGTTATTTGGAAGCATACAATCTCGTAGGTAATCTGTCATCCTTCTATACGACTATTCCTAAAGAAATTCATGAGATTCATTTTCGAAGGGATACAAATAAGTAATTCTGATTCCCCGTGATTTCAGAAAATTTGAAAACTTGTGTGCTTTACGAAACGGAAATCACATGGTATTCGATTAAAATGCGATTATATGCGATTATCTTAGCGGGGAGCTTGGGTAATGATATACTATAGCGTAACTGAAAGAGAGAAGGGGAAATGCATAATCGCCATACATGACACCACATGCTATGGATTCCTGATTGCCAAACTTGAATTCATCTAAGCGTACATCATTTTGGATGAACAAACATTGTTTACTCCGTGTGTTAGCATCGCGCTAGAAAAATAGCAGAAATAAAACACATCATACTTATCCAAAATAAAGAACTACATATTTAGATTGCTAAATTTTACCCCATTCAATGACACAGTTAAAAACAAGTGTGTCATCATGATGTATTCTTCGAGTGAACGAGTTCCAACATGACTTGATTGTCAACGTGTATCAGTTCGCCATGGCTAAAGTAAGTTTAATTTTTATGTGATTTATCTACTTGATTTTCGACCGAAAATACTGTACAAACAGAATAAGCGTAACTGTCAGTAAATATGCAATAGTTTGGAGGTATAACAATGCCGGGTTTCATATTCTGACTAAGTTTAACATTTATGTAATTGTGTGCTCATCGCTGGATTATTTAATGTACGTAGTATTCAGAACATAGGAACTCACTTGAGTCGGTGAATCAGTTGAACTTATCTGTCTATACGATATATGGTTGTTTTAATTCTATAATAACGCCCTTCAGCAAACATTACACATATATCTTCCTTCTATATGTGCAGCTTTTTCACAATTTTAGGACGGTCAATTTAAATTAATTGCAAGTGTCTCGCCACATACGTTGGCCAGGAAAGTGATATTCGAGCATCTTCGTAGCTGCTATCTCAGCTTTCAACACCATATACCAAGGAAACCGATAGACAGCAGTTACATTCTAAAAGAAGCTTCAGTAGCGCAAACATTCTGAAAGCTGCCGGATTCGACTCACTGACACAAAACGTACCAGCTATTTACTTTAAACACTTGTCATATATACCGGCCGCGGATCGCTATAACTGATGTCTAACTACTATGTACCGCAGAGTATCCCCACAGCTGGGAAAAAGAGTTTGTCTACTATTGAAAAAATAGGTTTGTGTGCGTCTTGGCCCTTTATAAGAGAATCATTACTTGTTATTATTTCCATTCATTTTAGGTACCATTCTATTAAGTCGCTGTAGTTCACACCTAGGAAACGGCTATGACGAACTCGGGTAATTGACAGTTATTTCCATCTAGGTCGCAGACTCAACTTCCCAGGTTTCATCCATAAACGACGAGAAAACTGGACTTACATGTATTGGAAGTTTCCTCGTTTTAACGGATGGACACTGCAATGTGTGGCTCTAGCAGAGCAGAAAATGCGCTGACAAATTACTCCTCCACATGATGCAGCCAGTGTATCTTATATACCTGTGGTCTTGACCCACTAAAATTTAACCAAATAAAACTCAATTAATGCACTACATCACCAACATTTCGCATTGTGCACTGCGCTATGAGAGCGACTAGCCTGTCTTTGTTCAGTATCCATGCTGCATGAATGGGGGCGTGAAACTCACTCTGTTATCATGAGTACGAAAGCACGCACATAAGATTAAAAGAGACATTTAAAGAAATAATCTAGTTGGAGGCTAAAGTACAAATGTATAACGTCTGACAATAATCTGACGATATGACCTAGCGTTTTCATAGAAAATCAGGTAAAGGTGTAATCCTGGATTTCTGTGCGCAATTTTTGTTGACCACATGGGTGCAATCTCCAATGGAACGGCTAAAAAAGTAAATAATTTGATTCCTAACTGATAAGTTGCAATTTGCCGGGGACTACCTTAAGCTGATGATAACTTATATGTAAGAATTTAAATTTGTTAAGGAATCCGTTTGCAAAGCATGTGCTATTAACTAATGTATTACTGGCATTACAATTTGGGTTCGGGATAGTGCTCAAACTGTATTTCTATGGGTAGAGCCCTAACAAACAGCATAAACCAGTATATAAATGGGATGCTTATTAACTGCGTTACATTGTTAGTAACAGATAAACGCCATCAGAAATAGTGATAGGAAGAATAATTCAAGAGTAATTCAAATGCAACGCAATTAGTAATTAATATTTTATGGTAAGTACAGTTTCTGAGATAACCGAAGCTTTAGTACTTTCCGAATGATGACGATTGGTCAATTATCAAATAAACACAGCTATATTGCTCCATACATAAACCGACTGTTCATTTTACTTCAATTATTTATGTTTCGTAGTACAGAATACACATTGGGTGTTATATAATACCTTTTATCGCATTTGCGCCTCCACTGTGGCTAATTGGATGTGTGCTTGTGTTAAAACGCATTATGATTTACGCATGTTCATTATTGCAATCCTTGCTGCTATTTGCGCAGATATTATGAACGTTTTATTGTGGAAATCTAGAGCGGTACCTGTCAAGTCTCACGGCAATTCTGCAGGGGCCTAGTATCTATCCAACAGTTAGTTACCCAAGAAGGAGTCCACCGGCATCGGTCATATCAACGAACTTCTTGCCACATGTGTTCCTTGTAAGCTTATGCAGCAGATGAGGTATAATCAGTTTTATTCTATCGCAGTTCGGCTAAGCAATACTGCGCAATAAATATTCCGGGTAACTTAACTTAACGAAATTTATAACTCACAGTGGATCGACAATTTTTTAGCAAATTCCTTTGGTTCAAGAAAACTTAGTTTCGAAACACTGGTTTTTGAACATGTCATTTTTGTGGTAGCAGGGCGTGACAGTTTCATTGCCCGAAAGGAAAAAAATATAGAAAACTCAAATTTTCTAGGAAAATTTGTATGAGCCTAGTAATGGGCGGCAAAGCTATTTAAACATATTAAGGGACGCCTACCGATAGTCCAATCATTCCCATCCAAATATGATACAGTCATTTGAAATCTTGACTCGCGCAAGTGAATTTAGCGATCCTGCACTAAGGTGTTTGATATACACTGGAGCCAAATTGTTAAATTGTGTGAATGCATTTGCAATCTGAATATACAGAGTATATGCAAATGCACTGGATGTTAAAACAAGTTAGGGAATTGTGCTTAAAACCGAATGCATCATCATATGAAAATTGCTAATGGATGTGGTCGGCTCAAATATGTTGATAAAAGGTTAGGCTTTAAAAGCACAATGGTTAATAATTGTGTGTAAGTAGACAACACCCAGCTTGCATCCGGCATCCGAAAACGGAAAACTGAGCAGTATCACACAATTAATCAATCACTAAACACTTGCTGAATTTGTCAGATTTGTAACCAAAATCCTGTGAATTAATCTAACGTTCACCTATATCATTGTATGATCAGCTTCTTCAATTCCAATCCTTCCCTTACATTTATGGTGTTTAATTAAATAGCACTAGGTCATCGCTATTCGGCTTTATGTGTCGGGGTGGTGCTTTTAGATGCAGGTCGCTCAGACGTTGAAACACCCTTGGCCCACTCGAACTGTTACATCTTTTCCACAAAATGGTGTGCATGCCGCATTGGTGACCTACGGACATTAGTTGCGCTTGATCGATGATTGTAAATGAAATGACATTATTTACCAAGGTCTACTTCCTGCCCAACAGCTTTTCCATCAATAAGCCTGGATAGGAGATTTTTAAAGCATGTCAGCCTGCAACAAATTTTAACTACGCACGAAGATTTCCATGTCAGGTTAGCCGGAAAATCGTCCTTGTACAATTCATCAAATTATTTCACTCTCATTCGACGGATGCATTGTTTGTTTACAACTAAGAAAAACGCCGTAGTTTACATTTCAGTGTGGAGTCTGGTGAGTAAGACTGCTGATATGTAAGTCTCTTGCAGGTTGTTTTCCGTTTCTCGATAAGATGATTCTAGTACGTTAAGCTTATGCGTTTAAATCACATTCCGATCCTTGTATCAACGGTAACCAAAGTCTACTTAACATAATTTAGGTTTTATACTTCAGCAAATTAACACGGCAACGAATGCGTGTGCCTGCACACACGTTAAAAATAAACACTGCACTTAAGGGCATTTAAACGAACTTTTGTGAATTCGTTAAATTAAATCAGCCACATAACAATCTGCAATTTGGAATTATGCAGCATTCTCAGAAAATCAGATAAAACGAAAGAACTTGTCAGTACGAGAAAAGAAAACGTATAACGTTATATCTATTAAATTGCAACACTTCCTATGGACGAAACTCACTGTTGTTAATATTTTCCCTTCTGTACGCATGTAATAATCATCTAACTGCCATGTATAAATAGTTTATAAATCCCGTTCTGATGACAGTGAAAATTCCCGTAGTAAACTTGAAGTAATCATCCGGTCTTCTAAGGCAATTCAATAGTGGTGAACTTGACCGTGCTTTATATAATTAATCTTTATACGGTGACCATGATAACACAAAGGTTTTACATCACATTTGTATGTTAGTGTGAGTCAGCAACATTCCATCTTAATAGGAACAATTTTAGGTTTACCAAGGCATAAAATGTTTGGAACGTGATACACTTAAATACAGCCCGACTATCCATACTTCCATTTATCTTAATTATGATGAAAATAATAGGATATTATTTCTGTTTCTACAATCAATTAACTACATCAGCTTCCCTTGTGATTTCTGGTATCAAACATAGGTTTGTCATTCAAGTCATCTACAGAAGCAAAACCACATGAATATCTCTCTCTAAAATGGTTTATCTATGTTCCAGACTCCTCAGTTAGCAAGGTTTCATTGTTCCACTGTCACATGACAAATTGTTGACCGCTCTATCAGGGTAAGGCATTTTCGATTATCATTCTTTGATCTACTCAAAACTTACAAACAGAATGGAGCCAGGAAATCTTGTTAGACCCACATGCTGTTGACGATTCTTATCGAGTAACGTCATATAGGGCAATACATGGGACAAATAACTTTCCCCATTTGGATGAAGGAAAAGATAGCTATTATCCTCCATGCTGTGTTACCTGTCCCTAAATGATAGGAAATTAGTGTATACAGTAGATCCTTTAGACCAGACGTCCATGTCTCATAACGTACCCAGTAATTAATATTCCGTTGAAAGACCTTGCTGCATTGTTAAAATGGTTAGATATATTAAAAATAATTTCCCAAAACCGTTAAAACAAAACATTCTTTAGTAAAATGCCATATATATCAGTTTAATATTACTTTACAGCACTAGTTTTCCGGCTACTCGGCTTCCTTGAGGAAATACAATCAACCGACACGGAAGCGAATAGAATAACCTCCATGAGTCTTAAACTATTTGCACTGGCAAGCTTCAGCTTTATACATTACAAAACGTGCACACACGCCATATTCTAGCATTATTGCCTGGTATTTTGTAATGCAAGCATAGCGGCATTGCCTCACTACAATCTGGTCAGCGTGCCTTCAAAAGATACTTACAGACCCATATCTGAACCTTACAAACTGCTTGTGCTACACCCGTTTATCTTTGATGGATAAAGCTAATTGCATCAACACTTGTCATTGGCCAATTCCTGACCTTGCCACTTCATTCAAACACAACACATAAGAACTAATACTACTCGCAGAAACAGCCACATTATACGTTGTTGGGCCATGCGCTTATCAGCAAAACTACATTATTCTCTAGAAATGTACACCGATTAAGATTCTTTTTGTATTGACCGGTAGATCACCTACTCCTGCTTACACGTTTTGTTTCCGGATCGATGAAACTCACATTAGCAAATGCTTTGCAAAGACAGAAGTATTTCCGAAACAACTAAATGGCATAAATATCACCACTGTATTAATTCCAGTCGACGCATTACCAGTGGCTTATGCAGCGTTATTGAATTCAAAATGAAGACTTAATTTCACCACCTGCTCGCAAATTCTATGTTGCCTTCCCTCCTTATTCAATCATAGGTATGTCAGGGCTCCCGATTTACCATGTTGGCATAACAAAATCTTCAGCTGACCAACTGTATCTTCCTTCTCTGCTACTCAGCAATCACGTGGAGACTTATATATCTACAAGGAGATAAACAATAAGAGCTTAACCGTTTCATCATATTCAATCTATGGGATAATGTAATATTATCTGCTTAATTGACCATACTTCTCTCCGTTTGGTATGTTGGCAAAGAAGCGTATAAGAAAAGGCTAGCCGCGTACGCATCTTTGTTAACAGAACAAATTGCAATTGCGGTTCCTGTAATTTTACAGCGCTACATTCAATGTTCGTTAAGGCACATCGTTTAAATAAGCGAAAACGCTAAGAAATGGATTTTGAGAAAATTGGGCTATTAAGTAAACTTTTATAATTTTGCGCCTTCTTATAAAATTCCTCAGTATCAATAATCTATCAGAAGTAAAAAAGACATTAGCAGTCTGGCTGATGATCAAAAGAAACATCGGTCTGTCCAAATATAGAGAAATACGTGCTATGATTAGGTCAACGTTCATGGTATCGGTATACATTCCCAATCGTTGCATGCTGAATTACATATCCATATAGCGATGTACCCTAATTCCCTGTAAGGTAAACTTGGGGCCTGGTAAAGCTAAACTTAACAGCAACTCAGTAACCATCAGCTAAAAATTCATGAGCAAATATTAGTGACATATAGAAGTGTAGAGACGAAACCTAGCTTTGAAAATCAAGTTGCCTGTCACGCGAAAGAGAAAGTGCAGAATAGTAAATGAGAATGTTATACATTGTAAGGAAAGTAGTACCAATGCGCGCATATTAACTACCGGTAGCTTTACAATTTAAGGTCAGCTGATAAATAAAATATACGACTGTAATCGTAGCAAAAATGGTAGACAAGTAATGACGTGCATTAACGTAATATTAATAATTGGAAGTATACTTATCTTGGTGACAGAAATTGTGTCTGCAGCGGCACAGATCGCTTTGTACAGAACTATCCATACTCTTGCGTGAGTGACATGCATGGCTATGGGATATGAAATGAATGTGTCAGCTTATACGCCGTAACGGCGCTTCGCTGCTGCGCGACTACCACCAGTCGCGCGCGGGCTTAGTATACCGCGAGGAGGCCCACCCCTACGCGGATTCGAACCGGTGACCTTATGGTTGGAAAGCAAACGTGCCGACCACTCGGCCGCCGGCCGGTCAAGGCATAAAAAATGACGTGCGCCGTTGTTATGCAAAGTGGCCAGATTCCAAAGATAGAGTAAACATGCTCATCGGTAGCAATGGCCTATCTGGTCATCCCAGTTTAATAGAGCTTGGTGAAATGCTCTAAGTTACCACCGTGGATGTTGGAAAGATTGATTTAATAAACTGATGGATAGTGTTGAGCAGGAGATCGACTCTGCTTAATGGGTTTGCTACTGTATGCTTTGTGCACATAGGCACCAGGTCAGCTTCGCGATAAATGTTAGTGGCAAAAGTCGCTGAATGCATCACAGATTTCATCAGGGTCATGGAGTAAGTTACCATAACCATTGACATTTTCGGTACTTAGAAGCCAGCGGTCACTGGATTTACCAGGCGGTATTTTTACAAGTTCCCTAGCTTTGCAGCTTGTCCGTCGGGCTGTATGTTCTCCATTATTTTATCGCGTTAACTTCGCATGTTTGACTCCCACGGCAAAATCATGCATTTGTAAGATAAGAGAAAATTCATAGGTCTTTCTGTACCCTGCGGCAAATATTCCAGTTTTCTTGCTAAATGATTGCTTGACGGAATCTTTGAAAACGTGAGGGATATGAAGACATTGTGGAGCATGGAGAGATATGGAGTGAAGGATTTGTTTGTTGAACTGCTCCAAAGCAGTGTGCCCACTAGTAGATTAGAGAAATGCATCCCAGTTTGAGAAACAAATGAGCTGCTGCAGGAATGCCCACTTTATATTCTGGGTTGCAACTGTTGTTGTAGACGCGGGTTTAATGACCTAATTAATTCGGGAAATGAGTCGGATCAATTTATGGTTGCTGAAAGGAAGACTGTTTAATATCTCGGTCTGTGGCTTGTGTTTCCCCAATGTGAATGTTACATCCAGTAGACTGACGGACCTAGTTGGACTGCTAATCCATTGTGTGCCCCCTGCTCTGATGGAAGAAAGGAAAGAGGCGTGCAAGTTAGACCTTAAGTGGGATGACCAGCTTATTTGCCGTAGTTTGAAGTTGCTGACAATTATCCTCTTCACGTGTGGTAACTCTGATACGAAGTCAAATGCAGAAGCGATGTTGATGATTCCCAAGTTATAATCACTGGGTGTGTTTTAGCTACATGCTAGCAGTATGGAAGATGATAAACCAAGAACTGACAGCTAAACAAATTCACGGATAGTTCCCAATTGTGTGTGGTATATAGGTTTAGGTTTTGCCTAGTTATATAATACATCCTCCACCATATTTCTTGCAACGATCATTTTAAAGTATCTGGTAATAGTTTATAATAGAGTCAAGCGTATCTGAAGAACACCATGTTTCAGTGACGATGATTGCTTGTTGGTCATGGAACCGTGTAAGTGTGTTATTGAAATACAGTTTATTGATTATGGATCTAGCAATAATCAGAATCAATGAAAATATATGAAATATTAAAGGAATTATCGCCGTCTACTGTGTGATCATTTGTGTGTTTGCGTTCAAGTATGGTGCACATGGTAGACAAGTGAGATTATTGTGGGCCGGAATTAACAATTAGAGCTTTTGTTGCTAAAGGCAGCATATCATATGTAGCTATCGAGACAGTTGGGGCAAGACGGTAACCCAGACAACATGCTCAGATTGCCGTTGGTTTGACAATAGACTAGGTTTTTTTCTGGATAAAATAGAGAACGAGTGGGATCAAGGGTTTGACATCCGCTGAATGCATCTGAGATGGGAAAAGGTACGATTACATTTCCCTCGCCACTAAAATATGGTTGTAGGAAGAAGCCGCTTGAGTGCTTGAAGAAACATGGAAAGGAGCGATGTCGTTCCATTATCTGCGCACTACCAGCGATTGTTCTGGAGTGCAGGATGATAATCAGGCGTAGCAAAGAGACAGTTCTTATTGCTGTTTTTCAACATGGCATGTTGTTAGCTTGGGTGGTTGTAGGATGTTGGTCAATAGGGAAAGTTTGGTTGCGAACGAACATTTGGAATCCAATGAATATTTTACAGAAACATCATCCTGAATTAGAGAAATGGTCCTTGGGTGACATTCGACTATATAATGCGTAGGTTGTTTATCCTTAGAAGTACGGATGCGCGACTTCCTCGCTCAACAATTGGAAAATTATGGGACAACAATGTTTCGCTGTCTTCTTTGTTAAGCATTGGCATCTACAATCAAAGTCAGACAAGTTGCGAACCTTCAGTTTCCCTAGTTTTCTCCACCTGTTTTCTCTACCTGATGAGATGAAAATACATCGAAACGCGTCGTGGTTGTGCAGTGCTTTCGGGTTGGCAACACCCAATTTTCATCTGCAATGAGTACGGTCCCAGTGATCGCCGTGACTATGGTTCAATTCAATGTGAAACACAGTCCACTACATTGATTTTGTGCTGCGCAATCCAATCACACAAGGTGTAGTTTAAACTCGAACCTCCAATTAGTTATTACCGTTGTGCCAAAGAGTGTTGCCCACCGTGCCCCTTTAGCCATAGGGGTAGTGGTGTGGGCTACTATTCCAATGGTTGCGGGATCAAGGACGGCTGTCTCCACCTGATGAGATTAAATTACATCGAAAAGCGTCGTGGTTGTGCAGTGTTTTCGGGTGGGCAGCATCCAATTTCCATCCCTAGTTATTCTTTATTTAGACCTCACCTGTCCATAAGATTATAAACAATCACAGATTTTGCTTTACATATCCCTACGTGCACATCAGAGACAACAGAGGCAATAACCTGCCTTGCATTTCCCATTAGAACAGGATCATTCATCATCAATGTGTCTTTGTTGTAGTCAAGCGTAATCAGGGAATGTTTGAGGTTTTCAAAGAAAGCCAGTGTTTCTCTTCTGATTAAATTGTTATTGCTAGTGGCGTGTAAATTATACTACGTCCAGCTTGCCGAACACAGTGAAATTTTATTGGGGCCATTGCGATCTAAGCTTGTCAATTCTTATACTCAGGCTCCCAGGTAAGATAATGCAATGGAAAACAACATTGTGTGATTTCCCGCAATTGAAGTTTGATAGGTGGTTTATATTCCACTGCTACGGTTGTCGATAACAGCCACAATTCAACGAACATGCCCAGAAGTGCAACAGTGATCAAGTCGAGATATTCCTGCAGAGTGGGGCCTGGAGATGGAGAGGAGCACACACAAATACAAATGAACGCACGCGCGGGTCAAGCAACTGATCCTACCAACTCGGCAGGCTAGCTGACGCACGCGACCAATAGCGGCTGCAACGAACCGTTTGGCAAGGTTGGATTGACAACAGTCAGCAGGTGGTCTCAGAGTATAGCATATCAGCTTTACTCTGAATTATATGATACCGAGTTTAAGCTAATTACATAGTCTGCAATAACTCTTCGGAATGAGAGCAGAATGTCCAACAAGAACTTGAATGTGAAGAAGTTTCGCGCATTTATTCCTCTAACATGTCCGTCCAAATTGCCTAAAGTAAATATTCTATTGCAGAGTTAGGATTATTTCGACGAATTGTCATCCACCTTGTGGAGCTATTAAATCTGAGTGGAACGAGTGTAGGCTCATTGATGAGCAGGAAGCTAGGTACTGTGTATACGAAAAAGTCGCAAACTCTGATTTAACCTATTTGCCGATCACGCTGCTTCTAGATCAGCCCACACAAAGTGGTTTTTAACACGCTTTATGTGCAGTTAACTAATAAAACTTATGTTAAAGCTGAGTAGCAGATATGTTCATGTCTAACAGTTCAGATGTTTAAATGAACCTATGTAACTGCTGTATGAGCATGTATAGTATTAGTTACCTTGTTAATTTTTTCGAAGTACACAATGCTGTTTGAGGGAGAAATCATTGTTATGTATCGTTCACACGATCCTTATGAAAGTGTGTTCTACTCTAGTATCATTTACATTTTTAAAAGCTTACTTCCTCAAAGTTATCCCTTTCCTTTTATTTTCGTGCATTTATTTAAGTAGCATTTCAAATTACGCTTTGAGATTGGCGTCTTTTTTGCTATCCATATTTCTGTAGCACTGACTCTCTACATGAATGAAACACGTCAATATTTTCAAAGCAAACCACTTTGCGAAGTCAATTAAGCTGCCTGATACCTATCTGAGTGACATTGATCCATCATCCAAGTATTACCTATATATCATGGACACAATTGCGAAGGTAAGTTGCAAGATATCTATGCGCCACTGACTGATACGTGACGTACACCTTAGTATTCGTGAAAATGCTGATTACTCCGAAAATTTTCGCGCCTAATATATGACGCAAATGTAAGTATTTGTAAGTGTGCCATTCCTTGGAATATTTTGAGGGTTGTTGCTTGGTTAACAACCTGACTATCGTGTTTTTGAAAAATAAAACAAGCACATCTCCATACATGTTTACATTATACTTCTTACGGTTTACTTGCATTGCATTTATAAGTGTAAAGTAAAATAAAGTTATTTTATAAAACTTACATTTATGTGTTTAGTATAGATCTTCGAATGCTGTCCTATATTGTACTGAGTATTCGCCTTTTGGTTGAGCCAACTTAGGGGAAAACACGTTGGCAACACTAGTCTAACAATATTTAATCAAATAAGCGGTTTAGAGTACAATATACAATGGAGCGGTAATGCATCTTCAACAAATCATTGCCATGAGCATTTTATCATAAGAGGCCCACAATGCAATAGTGTTTAGTGAAAGGCTTTTTAGAAAACACAACAAGACCTCGGGAAATACACTTCGCTCAATACGACTCTTTCTTTGTAATTTGCACCGTTGTCGTATTACAAATATTTACAAAGTAATCTAATCACTCCGTTGTATCCTCGTAATGGACCGTATATTCCTACCTCAATGCCAAGCGAAGTGTTGTATTGAGGTACATTTATGGTTTTACCGAGAATTTAACTTCTTGGTCCTGATCTCAGGGATTATTACTAATTGTGCAATTCGTAGTGGCTGAGTTACATCAGGAAAAACATATTAAGGGTTCATTTTAAGAGCAATATACCATCGTCCTCCTTACATAAATAAACCAAGCCACTATGTTATGGCATTTGTTTTTGCTTCGCACCGGATTAATCGAGCCATTAACTTCATTTTATATGCGAGCTATTTATTCTAAGATGTTTAGGTTAAATCGAAAGCTTTCTCTTGAGTAAATTTATGGTTGTGGTAGAGTCTATACCTTCATACAGTAAACGAACTACTCGATATATGGGTTTCAGGATAAGTGAAAATTTAACCGATCAGTGGATGTCTACGTCAAGTGTTAATAGTGTCTAAGATGCAACTTTCTAAATTTCGGTGTCATTGCTCCAATAATCTACACAGATTACTGTATAAAAGCCAGCATGTTATTTACCATTTGTAACCCATGGCAGCTATCGTTTTCATAATCGATTTTGAGCTCATGAAAGCCGGAAAGTTCGCAAAACACAAGCTTAGTTTATCAAAGTGTATTATTGCCATGTAATTATTCCTTTTCACAATGACATATTCAAATTATTAAACAGAAGAAACTTTGCCAAAGGTTGGGTTTGTGAACTCTGTCAATTTTTCTGAGGAATTGCCAACAAATACGTGTACAGATTTCCCTCTTCTTGTTGCTTGAAAACAATTTGTTAACCTTTAGCCGGAATTCCATCGTGAATATGTGTAACTAAATGAAACCCACTGGTTCATGTTATGCAGCGAATATAATGTAATTGCACATGTCCTATACAATTGTTCTATACAATATGAAAAATTGAAAATAAATGTTACTGTTAATGGTAGAAATCAAGTGCTTGGCAATTCTGTTGGATGACCGTAATTATTAGCAGCATGCAAACTTAGAAGCAAGAATAAAATGGGAAGTTAAATTTATATTGCGTGCCCAAATAATTAGTCAACAGGAACACATGTGCAATTGTCCTAATGTTTGAATTATTGATAGCAGACTTATTATGGTTTCTTTCACGGATAAAATGAGACTGTGGAATTCAATGCCAAAAAGATGATTTCCGTGAGGTAGTCTTTTATAAAATATTAACGCGGAGGCAGACACTATGTGCGTTAGAAGTGCTTTTCAGTTTAGGATGCTTGATTACTGATTACGGATTACTGGTTTGAAGCAGCAAGTAAAATTTCTCTGTGTAGCTGCATCTTATATCACTCATGGACAAAGACCCGTTATGTTTTGTTGTGCCCAATATGTTTTGCTTTGTTAAAGTGTTCTTCCAGGAACTTATTAAATTCCAACACCGAGTTTGCCTCAAACACGTGCTGCGGCAGTTCGTTCAATACATACACCAATGTGAGTTCATAAGAGTTGGTGAACGGCCTGCTTCAAATCCGGTACGACAAGCTTGTAACGGTGTCCTCATGTGCCTCTTGGTGTGCGCAGATTAAGCAGCGGTCTCAACACGGGGTAATCTCCCAGATGTAGTACTTGGTGCGTCATGAAGAGGTAAACTCGCATTCGACGATAAGCTAGTGTGTTCAGCCCTAGGTTCTGACATCGGTCTTCGTACGGCACACCTCTTTAGTTGGGAATCAGTCTAGTGGCTACATGCTGCACTCGCTGAATCTTTTCTACCTCGCCCTAGGTGCTAAGGCAATACGTGGGAGAGCCCTAAAATAGCGGAGCCGACATTTTGTCGCATTTTATGATGGCTAATGGAGGGCAATTGGTGAAATATCATTAGCAACTCAAGAGCCGTGTACACGGAAATAGAGAAGCTTTTATAAACTTTTTAAAGTGGACATTTGACTTGAACCACTGGATGATATGAAATGCTTCATTGGAACGTAATAAATCAAAAACTGCACTTGCTGAATTTCGTTGCGTGACTCCAGGGTTGTTGACCCCATGCCATGTACCACAAGCATATCTTGGATTACACGCTACATTAAGCTCCGAGCAGAGGTTTCGTGTAGGCAAGTTTTCACTGTAATAAATACATTCCAATAAAGCCCGTAACTCGAGCATTACGCAATTCTATGTACTCCCTAATGTACACAAATATGATGCACCATTACGACCGATCGTGTCACTACCATGAACATACACCTAACACTTGGCGAAAGAAATGTGGAGACGCCTCAAATGTCTGACCTGTGGATCGCAATATTCCATTAATAATGCTTAGCAATTTCTACAAAAGCTCAAAAACCTGCGAATAGATGATGAGGAAATAATGATAGCTTTTGAAGTGAATGCCTTCTTTACGTCCGTAAACTTACAAATTGCAACAACAGTCATCACAGAACGCCTAAACAGCAGTGAGCAACCAATCGAGAAACTAACGACCGAAAACGTATGCAAATTACTGCAGTTGTGTATGTCAACCTACTTCTCTTTCAACGAGAAGATCTACGAGCAATTGAAAGGCGCACCAATGAGATCACATATATCAGGACTCATCGCGGAGATGGTAATGCAGAAATTGGAGAGAGATGTACTCCCACTCATTAATCCGAAACTGTGTGTCCGATATGTGGACTACACTTTTGTGATCAGCAAACGCAATCAAGTTACAGTCGCACAACAGCTATTGAACAATGCCATTGAAGACACCTGGTGTGCAATGGAAATGGAGAAGGAAAACCAGCTGCCTTTCCTGGATGCCTTGGTAACCAGAACCATGGAAGGGAAGCTGCAAACATCAGTTTACTGAAAATGGACGCATACGGACCAACTTCTGAATTTTAACAGTAACCATGCGAAATGTCACAAGGTAAGCTGTGTGCGGACATTATTTGGTGGAGTGCAAACACACTGCAGTACCACGGAGGCAAAGCAGCAAGAAGAGAAGCATCTATTTAAATGTTTCCAACTCAACGGATATCCACGAAGCTTCATCCGAAGGTGTCTGAACCACAACAAAGCAAACAGACAGTATACACGAACGACCGAGAGACGCGTTGTTTTACCTTAAATGAAGAATATATCCGAAATGGCAGCAAGACTATTCCAACAACAGCACTTCATCGTAGCACACAAACCAACTGATACTCTGAGAAAAACTCTGTCGAAACCGAAAGAGAAACTGGAAGCTCATGAGCAAAGCAATTTTGTATATAGACTATATTTTAGAAGTTGTGAAAAGGACTATGTTGGCCCAACAGGCAGAAAATTAACAACACGATTACAAGAGCATAAAAGAGCATGCAA